>APFE031003956.1:0-10887 GCA_000404065.3 Pinus taeda | reverse complement strand
TTTTTTTGCACAACTACCTCAGAATAAAAATTGTATTGATATAGAATTAGCACTTATTCAAATTACGTGGAGAAATCAAAGATTTGGGGATGCTATGTTAGCAAGACACCTTGATAGATTCCTAATTAAGGAACCATTGATGGATAAGTAGAAATGGTTGGGTAATGTGAAGTTAGTTAAGGGAGGAATATCAGATCAGTCACCTATTTTTATAAGTATAAGGAAGAAACATAGAGACTTGAGATTAGAGCTCCCTAGCTCCAAGAAGGAGATGATATTACCAAAATTTCCCAACAACACACAAGAGGTCGGAAGGCTTTCGAATCTATATGGTTCTTAGAGAATGAGGAGGGATCCTCATTGCATTATTTCAGAATATTAATGAATCCTAAACCCCAAACAATAAACCTGAAAACCTTAACTCTAAACCATAAACATTAAGAATTTTATAACATTTAAAAAAGTAGTTTGTAACTTTTATTTAAGTCTTTATTAAAAGCATTTACTCGTGTTATAAACCCTAAACCCTAAACTCAAAACCTCAAACTCCAAACCCTAAGGCCTAAAGTGTAAACCCTAAATACTAAGAATTTTATAACATTTAAAAAACCATTTTGTATCTTTTATTTAAATGTTTACTAAAATCATTTACTAAAGTGTTATAAACCCTAAAACCTAAACCTTAAACCTTAAACTGAAAATTAAAATCCAAAACCCTAATCCCTAAGCATTTTATAATACTTTAAAAAGAGTTTTGGAACTTTTATTTAAGTCAAGAACTTACGACGGTATTATAAACCCAAAACCCTAAAACCCAAAGGCCAAACCATAAACACTTAACCCTAAGTAGTTTATATCATTTTAAAAGGAATTTTGTAAATTTTATATAAGTCTTGATTAAAACATTTACTAAAGTCTTATAAACCATAAACACTGCGCAAAACCACCCTAAAGCATTATCCTAACTTTTATTACAATGTTTATCAAAATAATTTACTAAAGCATTATAAGCCCTAAACATTAAACCTAAACTCTAAACCCCAAACATGAAGCCCTAAACCCTAAACCTTAATTCCTACACTCTAAGCATTTTATATAATTTTAAAAATTTTTTTGTAACTTTCTTTTAAGTGTTTACTAAAATCATTTACTGAACCCTTATGAACCCTGAACCTTAAACCCTAAACCCTAAACCCTAAACCCTAAACCCTAAGCATTTTATAACATTTTAAAAATAGTTTTTTTACTTTTATTTAAGTGTTTACTAAAATAATGTACTCAATCCTTATAAACCCTCAATCCTAAAACATGAACCCTAAACCCTAAAGCCCAAACCCCAAACGCAAACCCTAAATACTAGCCATTTCATAACATTTTGAAAAGCGTTTTGTTACTTTCGTTTAAGTGTCTACTAGAAGCATTGTCTAAAGTGTTATAAACCCTAAACCCTAAACCCTAAATGCTAAGTATGTTATAACATTTTGAAAATTGTTTTATAACTTCTTTAATTTTTTATGAGAATAATTTACTAAATTGTTATAAACCCTAAAACCTAAGCCCTTAACCATCAACCGTAAACCCTAAAACGTATACCCTAAACCCTAAATTAGATTAGCTAAATACAAAATGGTATATTCTATATTTATATTAACTAATATAATTTATTATTATAATCCTATTTATAATTAATATTAAATAAATATTATTGATTTATTATTGTTGTAAAATAATTTTAGTGTTGATGCAAAGTCTTAATCCTAGTTGAAAACAACTCTGAATATATAATAATTTTTATTTTCATTAATTAGCGTAGATAATTATTATAAGATTTTAGAAATTAGTCTATATTTATAGAGAATATCATGCATAAAAATATCATGCACAACATTTTATATTTTGTTAATATACCATGTAATAATAGACTTTCTCTAATAATTTGAATTAGGATTTGGTTATGTAAGATAATGATAATTGCAAGGATTGTTTCAATATGGAGATGTTTAGGAATCAATTGAAGATAAGTAATAATTTCTAGTTAGAGAAAATAATAAGTGATTCATGCCTCCATAGCAATGCTTGAGAACAACAAATTTTGGAGATTAGTTGGTCCATCTTAAGCATTATAATTATAATTTTCTTGGATTTTGTAAGTTTGTGATACCTGTTTAGTTATAGTGGAGTAGTCACCTTTGTTTTATCCTACAAAATCTCGCACAAAACAATGGTAAGAGTCACGTAAATGATTTTTCTAGTACATATTCAATTCAACGTTTAACTAATTGGTACCAACTACACCCTTTAACTTGATAATTTTGGTTCTTATATTCAACTTAAAGATAGAGAATGAAGTATCTCCATTGACAACATATACCAAAATATAAATATGTCAAAAAGAAAATTTTGAATACTCTAACTCAACTCTATTATCCATATTCAACAAAGTCATAATGTTATTGAGAACAAAGGGTTGTATGCACAACTAGTTTATATAGTTATACATCAAGTAGATTTGATTGAATTTATTGTTCCTCCACATTTAAGATATTTTGTAAAACAATTATTATAACAAAGTTACTATATGACAATTTCAAGCTACAATTTAGGTAGAAATAGGTTCTATATTTTATATTTTACTTTGAAAGTGTCAATTTCTTTTACTTTAGAAGCAAATAAATGTTATTTTAAAATGTAACTTTTAATTTTTTTGCTTTGCCATCAACCATACTGTCTTTCTAACTTTGAAATTGTCAATCTTTTAGGTCAAAAGAAATTACATGTTGTTTTTTAATTTAACTTTTAATTTATTACTTTGCATATTTTAAATTTAAGGGTTAATTATTTTGATTTGTTTTCTTTTAATTTAATGTTACTTTTCTTTTTGTTCGTATATCTTTAACTAACCTAATTAATATTCCGCATTCTAAATTTAGGTAACATTTTGGTTTTTGGGTAACTTTTTACTTTTTTGGGTGGTTGTAATTGGTATTTCTTGAATTAAACCCTAACATTTAGTTAAGAGTTGGTAGAAGAATTCGAATGCGTGCCTATACGAATTCGTGTTGTTTATTCATAGCCGTTTGAATTAAACCCTAACATTTAGTTAACAGTTGGTAGAAGAATTCGAATTGGTGCCTATCCGTGATGTTTATTCATAGCCGTTTCGGATTTTAAAATAGCAATTTGTTCGAATTTTTTCAAGATATGCCTAATTGTTTCAAGATATGCCTATCCACAATGTTGTTGTGTGTGTCTCTGTATTTTGTTGAGAGAGGGTGGTGTGTTCTATCCACAATGTTGTTGCCTCTGTATCTGTATCTTTGTTGGGAGAGGGTCATGTGTTCGATCCACAGTGTTGTTGCCTCTCTATCTTTGTTGAGAGAGCATACTGAATATATGAATATCGTGTGTTCCATCCACGTTCCTCTGTATCTTTGTTTGGAGAACGTCAGACTGAATATATATGAAGGTCGTTTCTTCGATCCACGCTCAACGCAACTAGCACTTCATAACTCTACTCCAAATCACGTTGGAGGTAAGGAGGCCATTTGTGTCAATTCAATTCAAATTAACTTAACATTCTTGACGCATGCCTCTTCTTCTTCGATCTTTGTTTTACCTTTTCTTGGATCTTTGTTATCTTTGTTTCAAATTCTTGGTGATAAAAATGTTCTGCAACTATGGACATAGTTGATGGAAATTTTTGTTTGCACATTTGAAGCCATGTTTTTTCTGCAACCATAGATAGGGTTTATTGATAATTTTGTTTGCAAAATCCTTGTTTTAAAGTGTTGTTTATAAAAAATTCTGCAACTATGGATATAGTTTAGTGATAATTTTGTTTGCACATTCAAAACCATGGCTCTTTTTCGAGCTTTGTTTTAAAGTAAGGTTCATAATTTTTTTTTGCAACTATGGATATTGTTCATGGATAATTTTGTTTGCACATTTGAAATCATGGCTCTTTTTCGAACAGTCATGATTTTAAAGTAAGGTTCATAATTTTTTTCTTGCAGCTATGGATATCTTTTGTGAATAATTCTATTTGCATATTTGAAACCATGCAACTATGCCTCTTTTT
Organism: Pinus taeda; assembly: GCA_000404065.3. Taxonomy (NCBI): domain Eukaryota; kingdom Viridiplantae; phylum Streptophyta; class Pinopsida; order Pinales; family Pinaceae; genus Pinus; species Pinus taeda. The sequence goes on along the minus strand of APFE031003956.1, from coordinate 6,809 downwards.
CGAACCTTGTTTTAAAGTATGGTTTATAGTTTTTCTCTGCAACTATGGATATCATTTGCGAATAATTCTATTTGTAAATTTGAAACCATGTATCTTATTTCAGCCTTGTTTTAAGGAAGGGTGTATAATTTTTTCCTGCAACTATGTATAGTGTTTATAGATAATTTTGTTTTCACATTTGAAATGTTCAGCACTTGTTTACAATTCTTTTTCTGCATCTATGAAAAATACTTATGGATGCTTTTCGTGTTCTGTTATACTTCTGTTCACACAATGCAAACTCTGAGCACTTTGAAATCAAGATTAATCCTCAATTATTATATAGGCTATTAATATATTGGCCGTGGACTCAATTTTTCGATTATGGTTACGAAGACATCAATCATAGATCCAAAAACCGAGATTACGATCTTGACTTCATATAAATTCATGTAAACATTCCTCTTTGGGGTTTGTCCAAGGAAGGATTGGAAGTGGAGGGGAGGAGGGGCACGAGGTGGAGTTGGTGGAGGTGGAGGTGGTGTTGGAGGAGGTGGAGGTGGAGGATTTTGTGGGGGATGTGTATGTGGTGGAGGAGGAGAAGGAGGCGAAGGTGGTGGAGGAGGAGAAGGTGGTGGATATTGAGGTGGTTGAGGAGGTGGAGGTGAAGGAAAGGAGGAGGTGGAGTAGGATGAGGAGGAGGAGGAGGAGGTGAATGTGGAGGAGGAGGAGGAGGAGGAGGAGGAGGTGGATGTGGAGGAGGAGGAGGAAGAGGAGGAGGAGGTGGATGTATGCAAGTTAATTTAAAATTCATCTTTTAAATTCAAATACTAAATTATCACTCTCTTCTCCATTGTTGGAAATGAAAGCTACAATCTCATGAATCCTGAACATATCTCTTGATACACATAATATCCTACCGTTAAATGATATGTAATATATTTTGGAAGATTTCCTCTATGCACAAATATATTCATTCAAGTACATGAAATTCCTTTAACGTTTAGATCTGATATATTGTCCAAGAATTTGAAGCATTTTCTAAAGAAATGATATATACTAGGAAATTACCATTGGTTACTTGTAGAAAGGAAAACACGAAATCACATGAAGATAAGGAACATAGGAATAGAAGAGAAACGATGTAGCAGAGAACCAACAAAGTGTTACTTAGACTGCTGACTCGACTGGAGATTTGATCAACTTTATAATATCAATTCTAGAACTATTTGGGATGGTAAACTATGTTGACTAGCCCCTCAAACATCTCCCCTACCCTTAATTCCTTCTTTGTGACAATGAAGGGAAGATTTGGAGTCTTACAAAAATTTTACAAAATTTGATACACCATAAATTAAAATATGTAAACGCTTATAAGGAAATACAAGTTTGTCCATAAGGGTGGTTGGCTAAATAGCAGATCTAGTTTCATGGGAAATGAGAACTTCTTGAATTACATCTGCAATATTTAAAATGTGAATTCCTCTTATTTTCCATTCCCTAGGTGACCTATTGGAACATTCAACTTCAATTCCCTAAGTGTAATGTTGTTGTTAAGAAGAGAGACCACATCTTAAAAGCTTGGCTGAAAGAAATTAAATTTATGTTGTTAAAAAGATGACCAAGATTATTGTGCTATTGTAGGGGTTGGTGTTGAAGTCATATCGATTTTTTTTTATAAGTAGTTGATGCAAGCAATTGAAGTTCTTGACCAAATATAGACCATTTTCATTCAAATGTACTTCATGGGCATCAAATTATTTTAAATATTTCAAATATTGTACCATGTCTGCTAGTGATATGTACCCTCAGAATTGTTGATCAACTAGTAATTAATGTTCTAATTATTGCATTTTATTAACAATTCCATGAAAATAATCAATAACACTCTCATATTTTACTTTTACTATCTTCCCTTCTCTAAACCACTGTCTATCCTCCTGCTGTAGTTGGGATTAATATTTTTATCCTGTAAAACCTAATTCTCATGGGTAGACTTTTCTCGAGGTTGAGTTACTTGTTGGGAGAACAATTCTCAAATTAGAAATTATTGAGTTTATATCCAATTGCATGTGGATGATAAATATATTGGGAAAATATTAAAAATATTTGGCTTTGTGGTATCATGTTTTTTCGAACTCTTGTTTTTCTTGGGAAAATTATTTGTGAACCTTTTTAATTATAGTGGATATATTTTCATTCCCTTGAACTATCAGTTTATCTTGAAATTTATTTACATGAGCAATTATTTGCTCACTCTAGTCGACCAATTGTTGTACAAACTATTGGATTGGATTACAATAAGTGGATCATTAATTATGCTTGGATTTTTTATATTAAGATATTCTATTTCATGCTTCTAACATTCTAACTAAATGTCTGTTTGTTATTGTTGTCTCTGCTAAATATTTGTACAGTCCAACATCCAATTTTGTAAGTAACGTTATTCAATGCATCTTTGAGAATCGAATTATTTTATAAGTATTTTTAATCATTATATATTTATAATTAGATATAAATCCATGTTTTATGATAGTATAATTTTCAATATTTGTGTTTTTATTTTTTGTAATGTATTGTATTGTTTGTTTGTGTTTGTATGACTATATATTATTGAACACAAAAAACAATTAGACTAACTATTAATATCTAATGCAAGAATTACACTTCGACTGAATTGAATTCTTGCATAAGTTATATATGTTAAATTTAATAAAAGTTCACTTATTTTAGTAAATGACCATGACATCATTAATGACACTGTATTCTTTTTGGTAACCACAACTATAAAATGTGTGTATTTTAAAATCACAATTATTTATAATTAATATAACGTTATAATTAATTACAATTTTATGTTTTATAATAGAATTTCAAATGTTTGTGATTATAGTTTATTTTGTGTAAATGTTTGTGTTTGTGCATATATAATGGTTTTACCAAAACATAAAAATCATATATAGCAATTACACTTTGAATGAGTTGAATTTGGGCATTAAATTATTTTATGTGCAAATTGATATTCAATTTAATAACATTCCATTTATTTATGCAAATGATCGTAACGTCTATTAATTAGCACATATTTCAATAATAAAAATAACTAAAATATGAAAAATGACTACGATGATAAATTTTTTGCAAGCATAATTACTCAATATATTTAAAAAATATACAATAGAACACTTACCAGAATTTGCAAGAAATTTATACTTTATAAATTAATTAGCTCGAAATTGATGGTTTGTAGTGATAGCATTTTAAAATGTGTTTTTTAATTTTATTATGGGTTTATTTTTTGTATTCTTTCTTACCTTTTTGTGTAATGATTTTACACAGACATAATATCCAACTAAAGATAGGAAGTATTTGAATCTTGTATTTTAACTCACTTATCTTCATTCAATTTGTTTAGGAATATTTTAATCAAAATATATTTCAAAAATACAAATGTGGACTTGAATTTTTATCCTTTGATTTATATTTGTGTTTAATTTAATGAATTATTTTTCAAAGAAAACATATAATTCATTTAAAAATATACAACTCTCTTTTTCAAACATTCTAAAGATATGTTTTTCAAGGTTCTTATGTTGCCTCTAATTACAAAAGTGAATTGTAATAAGCCTTGGTAAATTTTATTAGGACCCTTTTAATTGATATGCCCCTAACAAGTCAAACTGGGTCCAATGATGTGTCATAGATGTGGCATATGACAGTGTAAATATTTATTTTTAGTAATAGAAAAGAAAATTTGGTTTTTCGTGTTCTTATTCTTGAAACTTTATTAACATGTCATATTAGACTTCTATTCACGAGGAATGAGTTAAGCCCAAGAAGAGACAAGATAAAAAAGTAAAAAAGAAAGGTTCTCCTCTTTTCTAGAGTTGAATTGTCGGTTTTGCAAAGGACCAAGAAAACACATGACTCGAAATAAAAATGTCATGAGTGGAACTCACTTAAAAGGATTTTTGGAGATAAAACGTGTTGGATAAAATATAAAGGGATATTGCAAAAGAATGACTTTATCATACCCAAAAAGTAGCAAGATGCTCTTAAGGTTCAAGGAAATGTAAAGGGGAAAAGGACTATTATTTGTTCTCGTGGGAACCAGGAGTTAGATATTTGGGGGAACTACTTAGAAACATAGTTCTTTATTGGGAGGAATGCCATAGCCTTTAATTTGTTTCTAAAAAGGAAACCTTATACAAGTATATTCTAGTCTAGCTGGGTTGTTCAACAAAAAAATACACTTGAATGTGTGCAAAGATGCAAAACGATATTATATAATAAATTAAAGAATCTTGTTTGGATGGATAAATATATAAACACACATAGTAATCCTTATTCACCTGTAAAAATATAGTTTGTTGTAAGCTACTATAGAAAATAACTATTGAAGGTAAGATAATTAAATTTATACATAGTTTAACTCGTAGAAAAATAAATGTATACCTAGTTTAGCTTGCCATAGGCTAGAGAATTGGAATGATACCAATTGGCCATGGAAAAGGAAGTCTTGGGTAAATTAATACTAGGGCCTAAAGGACAACCTTTGCAAACTCCCATGACAAGGGTTCAACACAACTCTTGCCTAATTTGTGTATTCTCTTCTTCAAATAAAATGATAGTAATAGTAAATTAGATACAATCATTACGTAGAAACAAAATATATAGATTTGACATGAATATCTAATGTGTACTCATAGAATATTAATAGAACAAATATTATATTATTGTAAACTTTTGATGGAATGAATTCATTACATGTAGTAACAAGTAAATAAATTGTATGAATTGTTCTTAGGAATAAAAAGAAAGACTCGCATTGTACTATTTTATCATAATTAAATATTGTCATTAACAAAGAGAGGGTAAATCCCTTGAATTGGAATCGATATACATGGCTTGTTTTGACTATGGGGACTTTTGGGAAAATCCCTAGCTACATAAGGGTTTTCTTTACACTCGAACAACATCAAATTTCCTTGCAGCCAACATCAAGTGAAAATCACAACTGACATAGAAACCTGTAAAGCTGAAGTGTTGGATAAGTACTTTAAGGCCAAAGCGTAGGGAAAAAGACTTGGATGAATTTTAACCCCAAAGCAATGTCTCAAGATAACCCAAGTTGGTCGTACAATAACCTACACACACAAGAAAGGAATGCCTTATTTTGGATAGGAAACACTTTAAATTAATTAGGCAAAGAATGTTACAGAGGGTTTTGAGATATGTAGAGTCTAACCTTAGTAAGATAGATAACATCCTTCAATCTGATTCTCTCTTGTAAAGGGAATAACATTAGTATTGTACAAATATTCTTGTACAGAGAAAAAATATACCGAGATGAGAATCAAGTTATGGTTTAATCATAGAATGGAAAATATGGAAATATGTTACAATATTGGAAGGAAATCCGAACATAACCAACCTATGATACATCACAACCACAAAGTTAGAAGACAAAACTTACAATAATATACCCAATATGCAAGAATGGATTTAGTATAACAAAGATAAGTGAATGTAGAGGAATTAAAGACCTTGTGATGGCTTACCCAAGGATTGCATCCGTACCACATTTTGCAAGGAGTCTTTTTCTAAGAGTGTGAGATGGACATTTGTTTTTCACATACATTGTACATAGACTTGAATAATCGCAAAACATCAATTTTATGTTTTTTAAAAACCTAATTTAACGAACTGTATTCAATTTATTAATGTTTTGGAGCTTCTCCTTCTTGGAGCTAGGGAGCTCTAATCTTAAGTCCCTATGTATTTTATAACATTTTATAAAGTTTTTTGTCAGAATAATTTTGGCAAAATCACATAAAAAATCCTTTGTCGACGCGTTTTGAACCAACCAGTGTGGTTCATCGTCAGGACGAGTTGATGATCCAATCTGAGCAATGAGTTAAATAGAGACAGCAGGCCATTCCAATAGCTAAATTTCCCAAGTAATGGTAACTTTTATTTAAGTGTTTATTAAAACAATTACTAAGGTGTTATAAACCCAAAACCATAAACACTAAACCCGAAACCAAAAACCCTAAATTGAAAATCTTAAAACTTAAAACCTAAGAATTTTATAAAGTGTTATAAACCCTAAACCTTAAACCCTAATCCCTAATGCCTAAATGGAAAATGCTTAACCCTAAACCCTAGACCCTAAACTACAAACCCGAAATCCTAAACCCTAAATTCTAAACCCTAAACCCTATAGCCTAAACCCTAATCATTTTATAACATTTTAAAAAGTGTTTTGTAACTTTTCTTTAAGTGTTATTAAAAGCATTTATTAAACTGTCATAAACCTTAAAACCTAAACCTTAAACCCTAAACCCTAAACCACAAAACCCTTAACCGTAAACCCTTAGAATTTTATAAACCTTAAACACTCTACCATAAATCCTAAACTTTATACCCTAAAACCCAAACCCTAAACCCTAAACCCCAAACCATAAACCATAAACCATAAATGCTAAGCATTTTATAACATTTTAAAAAATGTTTTGTGAATTTTATTTAAGTGTTTTTTAAGAGCTTTTACAAAAGTGTTATAAACGCTAAATTCAAAACTGTAAACCATAAACCCCATACAATAAACCTCAAACCCTTAACTCTAATCCATAAACACTAAGCATTTCATAACACTTCAAAAAGAAGTTCATAAATTTTATTTAAGTGTTTATTAAAAACATTTACTCAAGTGTTATAAACCCTAAACCTTAAACCTAAAACCTAAAATCAAAACTCTAAACCCTAAATCGTACGCATTTCATAACATTTGAAAAGTCGTTTGGTAATTTTTATTTAAGTGTTTATTA
>APFE031003941.1:82400-92766 GCA_000404065.3 Pinus taeda | reverse complement strand
AGGATATGGTCAAGGAGAAGAAGGCAGCAAGGATTGTTGCAGCACAACAGCGAGCAGAAGAAAGGATTGAAAGAGATAAAGCAAGGCAAGTTAAGGACCAACAAAAGCAAATGGCAAGACAGGAAAATGAAAAATGAAAGGCACAACAAATGCTTGGAAAGGAACAAGGGATGATCAACGATACAAGAATAGCTGATGAAACTAGGATTATTTCAAACTCATTGGACTCCATTGCAGATAATACACCATTATTCCAAGATCTCATAAACATTCAAGTGCCCCACTATCAAACTGAGGGTTTACCCACTTGCCTTGTTCCTACCAGAGCTGGTGTCAATTCTCTGTATGCTCATTACACACCTCCACTTAATGCAGGGGCCAGTAGTGCAAATGTGAGGTATGGGTACTCAGTATCTCCATGGTTGGAAGCTGCAAATTGGAATCAATCATATGGCATCAATCAACCATTTCCTAATCAGCCCTTGACTGGTAGGCCAACCTACCTAGCTCAAGAAGGTAACTCGGGGAGTTTTGGCACTCAAGATTATCAAGGCCATAAAGAATAGGGGTGTCATATGTTTTTAGTTCTAACCACATTATGATGTGGATTTTGGATAGATTGTATCTTTTTCTTGGCACAGAAACATTTTGGCTTACAACACTAGATTGTATTTTTTTCATGTCACAGAAATATTTTGGCTTACTACACTAGATTGTATCTTTTTCATGTCACAGAAATATTTTGGCTTACAACACTAGATTGTATCTTTTTCTTGTCCCAAGAAACATTTTGGCTAACAACCTAGTAGTGATTTCTTGTGGCAACCTAACTGTGTGTTGATAAGAAATTTTCAATGGAATATTTCTTTCTGTAAAATATTAATTATGATAAAACTATTTCTATAAAACCACGCGTAAAAGCACATGGAATCGGTACGACACCTATCCACCGTGGAGCTCATGTGTTGGCTACCGTATCCAACCTTAAATGCATCTGTTCGCGCCATTTGAAAGGTTCGTTTGGGCTCATTCCTGCGATGTTTGGGAATTCAATAATAACATTTCAAGTTGCATATGAAAAAGGCTAAATACAGAAATCAATGAGGAGGCAATCTACGAAATTCAATGAGATTTGATATGTTAATCATAAGAAATCATTTCAGTTCCAAGATGCATGAGTTTACAAAATCAGAAGTTAAAAAAAAAGTAAAATATCGCATGGAAATAATAGCGGATTAGCTCGATCATATTATATTGCAAGTCTTCGAAGTTTTAAAAATAGGGTCGAACACAGCTCTCATCATCTAAGAATGAAAAAGCAACCAGAAAAGCTCAAAAGCATCATGAGATTAAAAAAGGTCAACTGTAACCTATCAATCATTGAGAATGACCACAACATGACAATGAGGTACCCTGCATGTGTGACCAAATTTGCAAAACAAATATTTCAGTTTTCCCAAGTCAATGATATTGGACTCGACCTGACTGAATGCCACATCTGAGTTCTATAACACTGCCCAAAGGCGCTAAAGACTTATAACAACGTCAAAAAAGATACCAAACAACAGATAGCTGATCACTGCAGCATAGAGAAATTCACTGACCCAGAGCAAAACCAGACTTTCCAATTGGTGTTAATTCAAGTCCTTTATCTGAATTCACTATAATATGTTAGTGTCCGCTACTTAAGATTGAGAAGGCCTAAAGTTGCCTTCGTTAAGGTACCTTTCAGCTAAGGCAGCATGCATCGCAGCACCAAGTGGGAGAACATTTTCATCAATGGTGAATAGTGAAGTGTGTGGTGCATGTATTGATCGACATGTCTCGTCTTTCATTCCAAAGAGAAAAAAGCCTGTAGGTATAACCTCGGTTTAAAAAGCAAAGTCTTCTCCAGGCATGAGAGGAGTTGCAATTTTTAGATTATGTGCACCAAATAGATCAGCTGCAACTTTGCAAACATGATCATGCATAATCTGGTCATTCACAGTTGGAGGAATAAATGGATACTCCTTTTCTAAGAATTCCACAGTTGTAGTGCACCTCTGAACAAGAGATTGGCCTACAATAATCTGTAATAGTTTGACATGTAAGATTTCTCTCTAGTTAATAGAATGAAAAATTGAAGGCAAGAACAAAGTAGTTTCAAGGGTTTTCTTTTATTTCAAATTCATCAACAGAGGTTGTTGATACCTTGGCAACTGATTCTCAGCTCGGGGTGAACTGAAAAAGGCACTTGTAGGTTGGGTGGCGAACTCGATCCACAGCGAGACTGGTTAGACTCCTTTTATCATCCATGGAAATATGTTAAATGTTGTTTAATTTTAAGATGTTAAGTTAGCAAGCACCAGGGATTTGATTTTAAGGATTTAAATTATGAGATCATGATCCATTAAATACAAATTTAACTCTATAGATTTAGCAAAGTATTTGAATCTAATAAGAATGTTGGCTACCAGCTTGTTTTACTACTCACTTGTAGAATATTTCAAAGTAACCATTTACAGATTAGGAATTCATTCTCACTGATATGTATGTATTTGTATGAGTATTATACAATTTCGAAAACCAAACAAAATAACACTTATTTCTAGAAATTCTAATGAAAAAACCTTTGGGCATAATTTAATGGGAGCCCAACTAAAATAAATGAATAACAAACCTTGAGGTTGTCTCCATGCAATATTGATTCTTCATTTACACACTCATAATTCAATTTCCATCAGATAAGTAATTAAAAAGAAACTTTTACAGTCCACATCAGGTATAAGAGAACTATGTACGCTACCGTGCAGAGGATCTTATTTTCTTCCTAACTAAATCCCCTGTAGGGAAATGTCGCTCGAAGAATTGTATTAGCAAGAGACCCTGTACATATGCTGGTACATAGATTAAAGTTTAACTAACTAGGGTACAGGAGAGGTAGCAACAACCTAAGTCTAGAACACATAACAAGAATAACAAGAATAAAGAGATACAATTTCATAATCGGCGAAGACAAACAATAAGTTGCTTTTGGTATACGGACTGAGAAACCTATGAGACAAATGAGTAAAATTTTAAAAGTGTGAAAATACTAGAAACATATATATGAGATTTTGTAATGCACCAATGTGATTGTAGCACACAGTGAACCTTTTCATTAAAATACACAACATAAAACAATATATATATATATGTTCCACACAATCATGAAAAAACCTTTGGGCATAATTTAATGGGAGCCCAACTAAAAGAAATGAATAACAAACCTTGAGGTTGTCTCCATGCAATATTGATTCTTCATTTACACACTCATAATTCAATTTCCATCAAATAAGTAATTAAAAAGAAACTTTTACAGTCCACATCAGGTATAAGAGAACTATGTACGCTACCGTGCAGAGGATCTTATTTTCTTCCCAACTAAATCCCCTGTAGGGAAATGTCACTCGAAGACTTGTATTAGCAAGAGACCCTGTACATATGCTGGTAACTAGATTAAAGTTTAACTAACTAGGGTACATGAGAGGTAGCAACAACCTAAGTCTAGAACACATAACAAGAATAACAATTGTTAATACCGGAACCATAAGAGGTGCCTTCTATTACACAAGAAATAAGTAACTTATTGTCTAGGAAATTAGTAAAACTAAATTAATATAGCGCTAGTAACAAAGACCTTATCCCAAACTGAAATTAAAAAATTGACTATTGTAGTCTTTTAAGAGGGAGATCCAAATGGAGCTCCACGGTTCACTACGGTCAGAATTACTAATTGGACAAGGAATAATATCAATTCATTAAAAATCTAAGGTACATAGTTGAATTGAACGAGTGTACAGAGGTCTGCAAATAAAGAAACCACAGTGTACAAAGGTAAGAATTAAAGGAATTACTACAAGGAACCCGTGATGGGTAATTCAATTTCATATAAATTTGAAATGTTTTCCACAGTTCTGATAAACTATGTGGCAACATTCATAGAACAAACTGTAAACAACCCATAAACCCTAAACCCTCATAAACCCATAAAACCATAAACAACAAACAGCCCATAAACCCATAAACCCATAAACAACAAACAGCCCATAAACCCATAAACCCTCATAAACAACAAACAGCCCATAAACCCTAAACCCTCATAAAAAAATCCTAACAAAATGCCATAAAATACCATTAAAAATGTTACAAAATATCCAAAACACAGATGTTGCGTTGAAAAACACAGAGTGCAGCTGGTAGGATTAAAATCCTACCGGATACATGCTCGCCGACCTTCCCCGGAGCTCGCAAACCTGCAACGACCTCTTCCACACGAAGGTCCACACCTGCAACGAGAAGAAAAATAAAAATTAGCAACTGAAAACCACAAAAAAACCAGAAAACAACATTTCACCTCCAGCTTACTAAAACAGCGAACGACTCCTCCCCAAACAAAAAAATCGCCGAATAAGACCAGCAACACAGAAATGCTAAACAACCGGGGTTTAGGGTCGACCAAGAAATCCAGGCGGAACAACAGAAGTAAAGCAGAAGCGCTGTGCGAACATCAAACCCTGCAACACCAGCAAACAAGTCAACCAGCGCCTGCATACCAGGCGAAGAGCGCAGGTCCACAAACCCTGTCGCATGAACAAACGCCTCTACCAGCACAGCAATAGATGACCAAGCGCACAGGTTCCGGGGCGGTTCCACGCCATCTTCGGCGGGGGGCTTCGCCCAACAACCGACCCCGAGCAGAAACACAAATGGCAAGCACAACATCGCAGGAATGAGCCCAAACGAACCTTTCAACTGGCGCGAACAGACGCATTTAAGGTGGCATACGGTAGCCAACACATGGAGCTCCACGGTGGACAGGTGTCGTACCGGCTCCATGTGCTTTACGCGTGGCTTTGGGGACGTGGCGGGGAGGGCGCACATGTATTGGCGACCCTCCCCTAAGTAAATTATGGGTTAATGACTCCTGACTGCCAGGCTCCACTGCTGCTCTGGCAGTTAGCTGCTTCGATGTACTTAATGTAACTGGTGAATGTAGTTAATGTTAAGGGTTGATAAGCTATCCAGCAACAAACATTCAATGACGGAGTTGTCTATAATGAGACTTTTTGAAAGCCTTTCCGGCGGGTTTTTCCGGTCAAAATCCGGCAGCAATTTATTGGAATCGCAAGTTTGATAGCTAGTTTCTGCACAATCAAAGGGTCCCAGGGGTTTTTCAGGGTGTTGAATCCAAATATTCAGTTTAAAAACCATTATAACTGCTAAAAATCAAGATTTAACCTCAATTTCTTCTGTCGGATTCCGTCACCGGAATCTCCAAAAAGTCGCATTATAGACAACTCCTTCAATGACACTTTCGCCATCAATATTTCAAACTCAACAATCCCGTGCTATAGGGTATTGAATGCTTTGACAGTGGAGGATTCAAGGATGTAAATACATGAGCATGGTTTTCCTTACAGGAAGGTTCATCCATCCCATGCCATATGCATTAGGAAGGGTCATCCATCTCGGCGCCATGTGCTACAGAAGAAGGATCGCGACACGTAAAGACGATTTAAACGACGCGTTATTTGAAGGTAAGAATGATTTAAGTTTAGGAAGTGGGTAAACCAGTGAAACCTCTTAATCCGAACAGATAACGGACAGCGTCCACTTGCAACACGCTTTCCAAGATTCCTGTCCACTTGCAACACTCTGGTTTGAATTGCGTGTACAACTTGTGGAATCGAGTATACAATGTTGTTTCGTTTCAAATTACGAGATCGTGAAAATGACACTTTACAATACCTTTAAGCAGGCCTGGAATTTGACGTCCCACGGGAAGTATTATGGATTTCAGAATATATTTGATAGTTGTTGAAAAATTTTCACCATCAATTTAGCGTGTGTTATAATAGGTAAATTGTCCAAATGACTTACAATTTCTAAGTTAAATCGTCAAAATCTATAATACCTTAATCGCTAGTAAAGGTAAGCTACAGTGGAATATTATGATATCTCATTCCAGTATACGATTGATACAAATTATAGTACATTACATCAATGTTGTGACATTTTTTTTTCAGTAGAAAAATCATATTTTATATTGATGTGTGAATCAATTATATATATTCGGTTTATAAAGTAAACCAAAATCTGGTGAAGTATGGCTCAAGGCAGAGCACATAACAGCTAACTGATAGCCATTGTCGAAGATGCATAGACGTAGAAGCATGTGAAAAAACATTCACAGATAGGTTGTAATGTGGAAAAACCATATAAGCAGATATGTACAAAATACATAACATATGACAGAATGTTCATTAAAAAACAGAAAATGTAGCTTGCATATCTAATGAAGAAGGAAGCCTATATCCCCAGATAGTCTAGGAAATCCTTGATGCTGTGCAAAATGGATGATGCGGGCCGCCGATAGCTGTTAAAGATGGAGTCATTCCTCCATTTCCAGATAATCCAGCAGACCAAGAGAAACAAAGTGTGCCGTGATACTGACTGAGCACTCCACCAGTAAAAACCATCCTGTACAGAGGGAAAAACAAGGTAAGGAAAATCCTTGGATAAAGATAGATCATACCAGATTTGCAGAGTCGCTTGGCAGTGAAAGAACAAATGGTGGTTTGTTTCATCAGCTGTCAAACATAAGGAACATCGTCCAGGACCTTGCCAACCTTTCTTCTGTAACACCTCCCACGTAAGATTCCTATTCCAGAACAGGAGCCATGAAAAAAGAACCATCTTAAGTGGACAAGCAGCTTTCCAAAGAGAGAGGGAAAATCAGATGAACTGTGGAAGCTGGCTTGTTGGAGAGTGTTGCGTAAATGTCCTTTACACGGACAGGTGATGAAGCACGTGGCAGGATCCATGCTAAAACATCTTTTGTCCCCGATCTTCTTATAGCCATACCCTGCAATGTTTGCCGAACTGTATCCGACATGGGTCGGAAATGTGGGGGCAGAGAGAGATCCGTAGCTTCCTTCCAAACAGGCGAAGAGTTTGTCTAGGTTTTTATAAGTTTGTCCCATGTGAAAATGCCTCTCATTTGGAGGAGAGCGACCAGATCAGACTGCAGATGGTAGGACAAACCGTCATGGATGAAGTCATAACCAATGTAAATATTTGTACCAGAAAACATCTTCCATCGAAAGTTCCTCATAAGGAAAGATTGATTTTTGCGCAAACTAAGCCAGATGGCGGATCCTCGCTTGATCCCCAGTGTGTTCCTTCTATACCAGAATTCGATGCTTTTGCCTTTTAGATATTTTTTGTTGATAAATTTGCTCCATGGACCATTTCCATAAATACCCCGAAGGAGTGATTTGCATAGTAGAGCATTTCCCATCTTCCTCATGTCCAATAAGCCCCATCCTCCCGATTTTTTTGAATTTGCAATGGAGTCCATCTTGACCAGGTGAATTTTAGACTGGAAAGTTTTTCCTCCCCATAGGAAGTTTGCTGCAAATGATTTCATTTTATTGATGATAGAAGCTGGAAGGAAGAATAAATGCGCCCAATAAATTGCCAGCTGTGACAAAACTGCCTGTACTAAAATAAACCTTCCTGCTAAGGAGAGGAGCCTTGTCTCCCATCGAGAAATTCTTTTATAAAAACGGTCCAGGAGCCATGACCAGTCCCCTTTCTTGTTTCCCGTCGGCTTAAGTGTGAAACCGAGATATTTCATCCCATTACCAATTGTCATTGCTTCAATACCAAAGAGAGAGGCAATCCAAGAGATTGTTTCCACGTCAGATTCATTATGATAGAGTTTAGATTTTTCCTTGTTTATACAAATGCCAGATGCGGACTGGAACCTGTCAATAATGAGAAAGAGACATTGTTAGGATGCTTTGTATAGCATAGCAAAGACGAGGATGTCGTCCACAAAAAGATTGTGAGATAAGTAGAAATCCTTGGCAATCTTGATCGGCCTGAAACTGAACCCTAATACAGCGCTGTTGAGATGAATGCTTAGTGTGTTCATGACCAAGATGAACAGCAGCGGAGAGAGGGGACATCCCTGACGGAGACCCTGCTCGGCTTTGAAGAAGGGAGAAGGGATGCCATTGATGATGACTGAGAAATTGATATTTTCAACAGACGCCATGATCCATTCAATTCCGTTTCTTCTTAAACCAATTTTCGCAAGCAAAATCCTGAGGAGACCCCAATCTACATAGTCATAGGCTTTTTTCAAGTCAATCTTGAGAATGGCCACCTTAATATTGTTAGACAGAAGAGAGAAGAGACATTCTTGAGTCAAAGCCACGGCATCCCAGATGTTCCGTTCCTTTAAAAAAGTGTGTTGATCCCTGGTAATGAAGAGGTTAAAAACCGTTTTTAACCTTTCCGCAATGATCTTGGTTATTATTTTGAACAGGGAGTTACAGAGAGAAATCGGTCTATAATCTAAAAAGGATGCTGAATTTTTATTTTTGGGAATAAGAGCAATAAAGGTTGATGAAAGAGCAGAGTGAAATGTTTCCGGACATTCGTGATGCCTCCACCATATGCAAAAGGTCCCCCTTGAACAGCTCATAGAAATGTAAAAAGAATTCGATGGGACAGCCGTGAGGGCCCAGACTCTTGTCCTTTTTTGAAGCCTTCATGGCGGCTAGGAGCTCTTCCTCAGTGACAGGTTTGATGAAGTTTTCATAGGAAGAATCATCAAACATAACAGGCATATGTTCGGCAGCCCAGAGCAGATCATTCGCATTATTTTGTTTCCTTTTGTACTGTTCCTGAAATACCCTTGTGGCTTCATTAGAGATTTCCTCCTCAGAGTAATAAAAACTGCCCTTTCCGTCTTCTATCTTCCATATTTCATTCTTTCGTTTCCTGGCATTTGCAAAGTTGTGAAAAAATTTGGTGTTGCGATCCCCTTCCTTGAGCGATACCAAACCCGTATGAAATACATCTGTAATTAGTATTATTTTTCCCTTTTTGTTATCAGATTCTCATTCTAAACTTTTGGGTTCAAGATTTTGTTTATTTATCATCAATCAATATTGGGTTTCAATTCGATGTCGAATGTGCATGGTATTAGTAAGTTCACAGTTCCATCCTAAGTTCACAGTTCCATCCTAAGTTCACAGTTCCATCCTTCTATGCATTGTTGCCTCCTTGTGCAGGAATGGGCTGCTGAAGAAAGCTTATGAAGTCTCTGTGATGCTAAAGTGGGATTTTTAATTTTCTCCCCAAGAAGGAAGTTATACAAATTCACCAATCCCAAGTGTGTGCTCGATGAGTATTTTCTCTCCTGCAGAATTCTTTGGAATGTTTGACTTCCCTTTATTAGCTAGACTGAATGTTTGATTTCTCTCTTTATTATTTCTCAGCCTCTATTTACATAAAGTAATGAAAGAGTTTTAGGAATAAATATAAAGGGATCTCCTCTTGGAAAGTCTCTATAACATGAATAAGCAGTCAGATACATGTTTGATTATCGTTAGATATATTTTTTTATTATTGTTTCACACTTTAGCATAAATGATTCATTGTTCTTTCATGTTCGACTAGAGAGAAAATTTGGGCATAACTATTAGTGTTGACTAATTAAAGGTCAAAGGCATTAGCTTTATTCTAGACTTATAAAGCTTTAGGGTGATGATACTTCAAAATTGAAATAAACATCTGGCAATTGATAATTATGTAGTCATTGGGTCCATGCCGAAGAAGGCTTTCCTTACCTTAAAACTTGAATAGAGTTATACTGGGGTTTCAAAGAAATAGAAATGGATAACTCCTTTGTATCCATTTAATTAATTTCTCGATTAGCAATGTATGTGTAGGGGAAAATATTCAATGCGCTCAACATTGGTGAAAACAAAGTATTTCTCTTAACTGAGCAAAGGTTGTAGTTTTTAGTTGCTAGAGGCTGCAGTTTTTAGTTGGCATCCTGCACTCCATGAAACAACGTGGAAAGTCATTGTCTAAATAGGGTGGCATCCTGCACTCTATGAAGCGGCATGGAAAGTCGTTGTCTAAATAGAGAAGTTGGCATTCCCAAATTTATTTAAAATGTAAAATGAAAGCATAGAAAATGCAAAAACGTCATGAAATTTTTGTTAAGCCATTTGAAATTCCAGGCTGGCCTGTAAGGTTGATTGTTTGCAGGCAAATCGTCAAAACCAGAGTATCTCATTAATTTGATCTCCAACAAAAAGTTGAATCTTAATGTTTTTGCACTCTTATTATTTAGAAATTCAATCACTATTTGTATCATCATATATGTGGATTGTATTTAATCTATTTGGTTTTAGAAGATGAAGGATAAATACAAATTAAATTAATAATTGTGTAAACATTAAATATTATTTTAAAGTTTATGAAAGTGTATTTTTATTTGATATGCATTTGTAATTTTGATTGAGAAATTTTACGTTTTATT
>APFE031003941.1:59679-81700 GCA_000404065.3 Pinus taeda | reverse complement strand
GATTTATCCCAAAACCAAGGGCTAGAATCTAGAATACATTGTCTGCTTTCACGGTTTTCAAAATCTACTATAAAGAAACCCCTAGCACAGGGGTAGATATTAATTGCATCAGGAATTAGAGGCTTCCATACCTCTGAGATCCAACTGTGGAGAGCTGTCAGCTGCAGCCAAAAACCATTGAATCGGCATACTAGGTCACTTTCAGAGAACTTCAAAGCCTCATCGAGTGAAGCCTGGACCAGCTGGACAGTGGGAGCTGGGGCTTCACTGACAATATGGGCAGGAGCTTGCCCCGAGGCAGACAGAGAGCCAGCAACTATTTTCGCGAAGCTGGGAGCCATCTAGAAAATGTTATCCTTATCAAACGAAGTAACTTTGACTCTACGGAATTATGGTTTGCCGTAGGGTTGAAGCATACACGAAAGTTTCACCGCAGATCTAGACGAAGAGCCGAAGACTATCCGCAGAGCCGCATAGGCGAGACTTCTGAGATCTGAGCCACCGAAGACTTCTGAGATCTGATCCGCAGAAGAGGAGAACCGATCCGCAGAAGAGGAGATCTAATCCGCTCTGAGCCACCGAAGATTCTGAGCCACCGCAGAAGAGGAGAACCAATCCGCAGAAGAGGAGATCTGATCTATTCCAGGGTTTCTGTGGTTATGAAGATCGGCGTTGAAGACAACAGGAAGGACCGCAGTGTCCGCAGAAGACCGAAGATCCGAAGATCTAGAAGAGAACCCGAAGAGAAGAGCGATCTAGAGCGATCTGGGCGATGCCGCAGAAGAGTGAGCGTAGAAGAGCGATGGAATTATTAATAATGTGGATGGTAGAAATTTATTTTCTATGAATATTTTAGAATATTCTTAGATGTATACACAAATTAAAGATTAAGATTTATTTCAAAGTAGTTATGTCTTTTTTGCTATTTTAATTAAATTGATTAATTAAAAAAATGTTATATGAACAAGTGTTATATAGAGTGATTTGTTATTTTTCTGTATGTGATATTGATAAGTGATGGTATTGACCCATAATATTGTAACAAAACTTATTTATAAACTAAAAATCTCCATAGTAAATTGAGAGTAGATCAAGATGGATAAAAATATCTATAGTAAAATGAGAATAAATCTAGATCGATAAAAATCTTATTACGTTTTTTTTACATGTAAATATGTTTATATTTATATTTATTCTTTTTTATTAATTAATATTATGTAAAAGTATAGTTTACTTAGTTTTATGTTTTTTAATTTTATAATATAAGATGTTTAGATTAAGTGTTTAATATTTATGATATTTACCCATTATTATTACATGATTTAATTAAAAAAAAAAATTGCAGAAATTAAACTTCCAACTTATGATTATCTTCTAATATAAAATTAAAAATTTTTGTAATATGAATGTGTTTTTAGGTATTATTTAAATGAATATTAAATATTTTAGTTTTCTAATTTATAGGAAATAATATAATATTAATCTCAAGTAAATAATAATTTAATTTATTAATAATAAATAAAATAAAATGTATTTACCTAATTAGTAAAAGAGTTATTAAAAAATTATGCACAATCTATACATGAATATAGTTTTCAATTATGAAATATCTTCCACTCTATGGGCATCCATATGTCAAGATTCTCGGATCTCCAAAAGACCTGGGGAAAGGAAATGAAGAGCTGAATAAACAACCATTTTAACAACTTTTATTCAAAATTCATTCGATGGAGGTGAAAAACCCAATGATCTAAGTTATTGCGCACCTCACTATTCTGACTCTGATATCTTATCACATGAATATAAGTTTTCAAAATTATGAATTATCTTCTACCGTATAGGCATCCATTTACAATAGGAAGATTGGACAAAAAAATGTTGCATTATTTAGTAAATTTTATCAATAAAAATATAAACAACTATAATATGCAACGTTGTTGTTTAGTACACGCCTCTTATATAAAAAATAATGTATAGCATTAAAAAAATTAAATAAAAAATTAATAATTGAATGAACTAAATAAATAATTGCTATAACATTTTAACATATTATATTATTTAAAAAAATAAAATTAAACAATAAATTGTTATTATATAGTATATCTTTGTATTGATATAAATTAATTAATATTATATTTTAGTATTTTTTTTGTAAGCTTAGCAGTACCTTTCATTCATTCATCTATAAATAGGTAGGTTACAAATATATGAGTCGTCCGATAGCCTCAACTTGCCCAGTGGGAAACCAAATCTGTTGGCCACCGAATTGCATTATAAGCCATCCAAAACTTAAATAGTTTGAACCTTTTTAACCAAGCCTTATAAAGTCAATCGTCTAGAAACCAAGTAATAAACATCAGACTGAAAACATAAATGCTACCTGACATAAACATCCCAGAAAAGCTAAAATTAACAGTCATCACTTCGACCCACTAATCATCCAATGATTTCACCTAACTATGATCTTTAGCACTTGATCCTGGTAATTCAGAATGCGACAGACATGGGATATGTCACTCGATGCGGCCTAGAGGGTCGTTCTGGTCCTGCAACTGACGTTGGATAAGCTGGAGCTCATTTTGAATGTCTTGTAGACCCGGATCGACGTCACTATGCACCACTGCATTGGTGGTCACAACCGTTGCTTTGGCCACTATGCACTTCATTAACCAGTGAAGATGAATGGACTGTCTGAACAAGGTGAGATGGTCGTTTTTGTACCTGGGGTCTGTGATTAGTTCCCCCCAGGTTTCATCTAGAAGTTGTAGCTTAACTTGTGAATTCAACTTTGCCTCCTAGTTCGTAATCAATTGTTTCACCTGTGTCGGGGTCCTTTCGCAGTAAGCCTTAACAATGGCCTGAAGATTCTCATAAAAAAATTTCGACCCATATTCCACACAGTCCCATGCCATGGATTCCCCCGCCGCGCAATCCCCTGCCATGCAGTCACCTACCACGCAGTCACCTGCCTCGCAGTCACCTGTCGCGCAGTCTCCTACCATTTAGTTCTTTGTCGTGCAATCCTCCACCGCTCAGTCCGATCAGAAGATGGATCTACATATTTTCCTTTATCTTCCTAGTGTCTTCTGCCTCTTCCGCCTTGACCCGAGGCTCCACTGCGAGGCTGAGACTTCACCATATCTACCAAGGTCGGGCCCCATTTCTTCACCCTTCTCCCACTTTCCCGTGCTCGTGACCCAGGCCACTATACAAAGGCCAATAGTAAAGAGAACGTAGGCAATCCAGACTTTATATGCCAACCTCAAGCAGAGACATGCAGTAGCTAGGTACTCCTCTCGCGTTCCCTATGCCACAAACCTGTAACCAATAAACTTAGGCTCCTTAAGAAACTGAGGACCTGGGTTTATACA
The DNA here is from genome assembly GCA_000404065.3 of Pinus taeda. Lineage (NCBI taxonomy): Eukaryota > Viridiplantae > Streptophyta > Pinopsida > Pinales > Pinaceae > Pinus > Pinus taeda. The sequence continues at coordinate 78,329 of APFE031003941.1, read as the reverse complement.
CAAGATATATGGTCTTAACGTCTCCTTCACTCCCACTACCTATAGGTGCCAAGGATTACCAACCTTCATGTCATGGATCTGCCAAGATCTACGACACTGCATATTATCACAGTGAATACACATGTGAGGGCATGAGGGATGCCACCCACCATCCCAAAACAATAAAATCTCTATCATATCAATCAAGCCCAAGTGGTCCTTCAACTATCTCACACCCCGATCGGGGGTTCTGATTAAGAGCTAGGTCCTGGTTCAAAATCAAAGTCAATTGGTCCATTCCTACTTCTACAGTCTCCCTTATCAAGGCTTATCTATATTCACTCTCGGGTGAAGATAGCCCCAGTTTGCTAAGAAATCTGTAGCTTTGTTTCCATTGCGACAGACATGCAAGGGGATGATATATTCGAAACCTTGAATAAGTTCACTAATATCCTGGATTAGGAGAGCAGTCCTCCAACTTTTACTAATCTTTTCCCACTGGGACCCCTAGTTAAGATTTTTAATAGTATCAATGACCAGATAAGAGTCGCCTTCCACCACCATTTTTCTCAACCCTTCCCTTCTGGCTATTACCAAACCATGTTTAACAACATTGAATTCATCTTCATTGTTACTTGCCATGCCACAATCCAAAGCATATATTCAGACATCCCGACCCCACGAATCCCTGATGACCCCTCCAAAACCCGCATCCCCAGGGTTACCTTTGGATGCCCCATCGAAGTTTAGCTTGAGAAAACCCTGAGGGGTCATGAGAAGCGAGAAGGAGATTGGCTAAGAGGCAACCTTAAGTTCCAATATGAAGGTTCAAGCATTTGCGGGGATAAGTTGAGAGTAGAAAATATTCGTGCCTCCTGGGGGTTGACCTTCCAATCATCAGAATGCCATTTCTCTGCTAGTATAGATTCTCTTACATTTTGGAGTATTCCTTTTCAGATTTCCAAGTGTGACAGTGCCTGGTCCTTGAAAATCCTTCTTTTCCTTTCCTTCCATACTGTCCATAAATAAAGCCGAGAGATAGACACCAGGCTCGATTTACCATCAGATTGGAAGAGATTTTTTACCTCCAACTCCCAATGGTGGATTAGATATTGGTATTATCCTGGTCTAGATGGCCAAAAAGAGTATTTATATTATGCCAGAGTTGGGCTACAAAGGGGCGTATATTTAGGAGATGCTCTATGGTTTCAGTCTAAGAGGCACACATATTGCAAAAAGAGGGCCCATGGATTCCTCTCTTTTGTAATTAGTCTCAGGTGAGAATCATGCGACTGCACACTAGCCACATGAAATAAATTACTCCCGTTCATATTTTCCTCCAAAGTGGATTGTACTAATCTGAATGTCCCTCTGATGCTAGTTGGTAAGATTCTTTTATGGTGAACATAACTTTAGTTTTATAGCCCCACCTGAGAATGTCATGTCCTTCTAATGATGCAATTCTTCTAGTGTGCAACTCATAATCAAACACATCCCATTGATTTGAGTCAGGAGGGTTGTGCCAATCTTGTTTTGTTTTCCACTGTTTCCATTGATTCCCGAGGGTCGGGTCCCAAAAATGATTAACCATCAAGTTGTGGGGTTTATTAGTGAAAAGGAAGATCTTCACCAAATCTCAGCGACTCAATAGTTTTTCCTATTCTTTCCATGAATCTGGCCAGAATAGAGCTCTCCTCCCATCTCTTATTTCCAAGAATGTATGGTTGCAAATTAACTCTTTATTATCAGAAGCTAAGTTCCAAATTGATGATCCTCTTGGAGTTCCATACATTCTTAGTCTTTCCTCTATAGTTGAAGGCATGTTATATTTCTGGTCCCAGATGAACTTCTAGAGATCAGTACCACCTTGAATCCATTGCCACTAGGGTTCGCCCCCCCCACTCATCACTTGGTTTAGTAGAAATGGATCCCAAAGACCTAACCCCCCTACCATTTTAGGTTTAGTCAACCGATTGCATGAAAGAAGTGCCCATCTTTTAGCTTCCTGAGTCCCCTACCATAGGAAGTTTTTTGAAGATAGTTGTCATATCAGAGCAAGCAGTTTTAGGAGCAGCGAGACCCAAGAGTTAATATATTGGGATCGATTGTAGAACAACCTTCAGTAAAACCACCCTCCCAACAATGTTCAGAAAGACCAATTTTGAAGCCGAGATTGGATTCACTCAAGAAGGGTTTTCCAACAGGAAGTCTTAAGAGAGTTAGTCACTAGGGGAATTCCCAGGTATTTGGACAGAAGGGAGCCAATGTGAAAACCCAGAATCTTGGCCATGAAATATTGGGAAGGAATCGGGGTGTTGAAGAAAAATATATTGGATTTCTCATTATTGATCTGTATCAGAATCTTGCATAAAGTCTTGCAGTATGGAATTTAGAGCCCTGGATTCCTGAAGGGAGACTTGACATAATAACATTATATCATCCACAAATTGTTGGTGGGATAAGGGAAGGTCATTGCCCCATAGATGAATTCCTTTTAAATGGCCAGCTTGAATAACTAATTTTATATATCTTCCCATCCATTCCGCAACCAGAATGAAGAGGAAGGGTGAAATAGGGTCACCTTAACGGAGGCCTCTGGACACATTGAAGGTGTAGGAGGGAGATCCATCTATGAGGATTGAGAATACTGGGGAGGAAATGAGAGAAGAAATCCATTGGATCCATCGTTGGTCAAATCCAAAGGCTTTCAGTATGTCCATAAAAAAGGACCAACTCAGGCGATCATAGGCTTTGGATAAATCCAATTTTATCATCATACCCTTTGATTTAAGGCTCTTGAGAGAGTGAATTGCCTCCTGGGTAGTGACAATGCCATCCATAATTTGGCAGCCTTGGACAAAACCGGTTTGCTCAGGAGAAATCAGGGCAGGAAGAAAGGGTTTAAGACGATTGACCATAATGGTGGAGATAATTTTATATATGATATTATAGAGAAATAGGTATGAATCCCTCAGGGCCTTCAGAATGAGTTGTTTTTGGAATCAGGAGTAGAGTTTAGAGAGGGATGTACCTTCCGAGATAACCGAGATCTTCAACCACTTCCAAGATATCCTTACCCAAAATAGGCCAGGCCACTCGAAAGAATTTTGTAGTGAAGCGATTAGGTCCTGGGGCTCAAATCTACATCACTTATCAATAGTTTTTTCATGTTTAAATGTTAGTATTGAAGTGGTAAAGGCTCAAATCTTTATCTATTTTTGCAGATTTTCTTATAAGGCATGTATAGTGTACTTTTCTTTTTCATAAATTCAACTTTAGTTTTCTTTTTCATAAATTAAAAATTAAAATAAATCTAAATCCATATATGCTCTCTTCATGTACATGATACATCTATTATTATAACTAAGAAAAGTTCCTTGGTAATGATACATTTGTTCATGCATGCAACATTGAGTAAGATATAAATATAAAAGTAACTTAACTTGCAAACTTGATAACTTGTAAATGAAACAAATAAATCCATTCTAACTACTTTCATCAAAACTAATGTAGCATTGATAGATTATAACATCAAATCCACATCATGAATTTAGAAGTCAATGAACACATTGTCACACACACAAGTTCAAATTCATGTATTTGTATTCCAAATTTGCGTAGCTATACATTTTTCTTTTCTATAAAATGGAACTTCAGTCCCAACATAGATAATGGAAGTTCATGTCCATGAATGACATTATGGAAAAAGCGGCCTCACAACTAATCTCGAAATTGGGTGTATAAGTCAATGACCATCGCCACTCTTGGCACTCCCAAGTGCATTTCCAAATTGATATTACTGCAAAAATTCAATAACCAATTAGTTGTAAAATCCAAAATGCATATAATCAATTTCGTTAATTAATGATAAGTTTTTGATCAACTACTCATTCTCGTCATGAAGATCTAAGGCAATGGAGAAAACTACCCTTCCTGGGTAGATGGTGGAGCACTTGGTGATGGATATAGGCATGGTTCAGGGGTGATGGATAAAGGCATGGTGGGAGAAAAATAGGAAAATGGTAGTGGGTTTGGGCGATGATACATCCCCATTAGTTGTACGATAGTGGGAATAACCCTAGGGCGAGGGATCACACTAGGGGGGGGGGAATTGGAATGTTAAGGGTGGATGATTGGAACAATGAGAAGGGTGGATGGTTAAAGGGTAGGAGTGGGAATTGGTAAGGGTTTAGGGAGGCAGTTATAGGCATGGGAGAATTTATGAAGGAGAAAGGTGGTGGGTGTGGCTGAAAATACATCCCCATTGGTTGTACAATAGGGGGAAGCACCCTCGGGAAGGAAATTGGGATAGTACTGATGGGAGAAGTGTTCCCAATGCTATAGTTTCTTTCATTGACATGCTCATCAAATAATTGGAGTCGACAAGCTGGCCCGCCAACTGTAACAACAAAAAAATTTCATATAGTAATGCCTATGCATTACAAATGATAGTATAACATATTTCACATGAAAAAATGCATAGCATCATATTTCCATACCATTTTTGTGTATAATAGAATGTTACACTAACTCAGGCATGTGGTCCACATTTCTTTGTTGTTGAGAAGATAACTCCAGTTGTTCATTCATGCTCTTTTTTTTTGCACGAACTCGTCCAACCCTTTCAAATTGTAGTTTATATTTCCCTGCTTTTGACTTGCGACCACAATGCCTTTTCTTATTGACTGGGCTCAAGAAACTATGTTTTCTCTTGGTAGTGATCTTGGATGGAGATATAGTATTGAAAAACATTATGTTGTATCCTTGACATGCTTTGTCTCCCAAGTTGTTTAATGCATATGCCTGTTCCAAATTTGTAGGTATTATGGATCTCAATTTCTCATGAATTGATGAGTTAACAAGTTTAATCTCATCATCTTCAAATAACGCACTATCTGGTCGTACATTGGTCGATTCAACATTATATGAGAAATTATCTAAATCATCAATGCTTGTTTCATTATGATAATTTCAATTGGGAGGAGAATCAAAGCATGGCAGAAGCTCTATTTGGATTTTTGGGCCCAATATAGGTGATTCATTCAAATCAAATAAAATTCTAGGAATTTCTATAGTAGGATTAGTGACATTAGGCAATACATTTTCACCCAAACTAATGTTACTCACCAACATCTCAACTTTCAATACATGTTTACAAACATTTCCATTTAGGGCCCAATTGCAATTACAGAAGTGTAGATTAGAATCTTTATATATGACATTGTACCAAATATCATGAGTATTCTTATTTTGGCTACGAACCCAATAATTGTTGTTACTCTTTTCATCAGGCACACAATCTTCATTTGGGATTTGGTTAGCTCTACACTTGGATGAATTCAACTTTTCCTCAATTTTTATGGGTTGTACAAAACCAACTTCTTTTAAACGTTGCATATGATTGTAATATAATAGAGTCACTATTAACCTTCATACCCATCTTGGAGCAATAGTCATGAAGAGTCTTAAGTTTCTTGTTCAAGTCCTAATGGCTTCTAACAAGAAGAATGATATCATCGGCGTAGAGGAGAAGATTGATGGTAATACTAGCAAGCTCAGTTCCTTTGCACCCCTGGATTTCCAAACACTCCTCTAACCTATCGATGTAAATAAAAAGAGGGTAGGGAAAGGGTACACCCTTGCTTAACCCCGATATTGCATTTAATATCTTTATACCACCCTTCGGTGATTTTAATATTGGCAACAACCATCTCGTAGAGGCAAATCATAGCAATCTTCAAGTTAGGAGGAATAATTATGATCTCATCAAGTCGTTTCCAAAGCTTATCTTGAGGAACAGTGTTGAAGGATTTTCCAAAGTCCACAAAGTAAGAAAATATATCAACTTCACTATTGCGACACTCCTTGGCAATGATCTTGAGTGACAAGGTGGTCGATAGTCGAGTGGTATCTCCTAAAACCATCTTTCCCTTCAGCTCTTTTACTGTTCCTTTCAAGCCAATGGCTAATTTTATTTTCCAAAATGAGACCATTAAACTAAGCTAAGATGTGGCTAATCATAATGGTCCTGTAATTAGCGGGAAAGCTTTTGTCCCCATTTTTAAAGATAGGCAAAATAAGGCTTTATGTCCAAGGTTCAGGGAACCCATGCTTTACAACCAAATTGAGAAGCATGTGGAGATGAGGAATGAGGATAGATCTTACAAACTTTAAGATCTCAGCTTGGTATCCTTCAATGTCTTTAGCTTCCCCCTAGCAAGATTATTAATCCCAGACTCAACGTCCTCAAGAGAAAATATATCTTCCTTAATAGGAGTGTTAACAATGTTTCCCATGGTGTCCAGGGAGTCATACAACGTCTTAAGATAGATATCCCACTTTTCTTGAGTCCTCAAGCGAAAATATATCTTCCTTATTAGGAATGCTAACGATGTTGCCCATGGTGTCTAAGGAGTCCTACAACGTCTTAAGATAGATGTCCCACTTTTCTAATGGTATCAAATGATTATCTTTAGATTTACGAACAAGCACATTCCGCTAAATTTTTTTGGGTGGAACTTTACAAAGGTGAATAAGATGCTCTTGTCTCTTATTAATATATGACTGCTTCTTCTCTATAATGAGGGCTTTGTATATACTAATATTTCAAAGCTTTACAGTTTCGTTAGGAGCATCGCGAACATGTGGCTCCCAATGAACTATCAAAAGGGCTAATCTAGCCCTAGCTGACCTGCTCTCCTTGACAAATTAACCCACAACCACATATAAGGATTCACAACTCCATTTTGATACGTCCTTTTTAAGTGCTTGAAGTGGCCCCTAGCTCCTCTAAGGCTGCCCCTTCACCTTCCAATGTCAAACCATGGTTTCTCTTGGTGGTTTCACACCCACAAGCTTGGGTACAAAGCCCACAAACTTGGGTTCTTTATCCACAAGTCACTTTTGTGTGCCAATTCTTCAAAAATCCACAATCCTAGGGTTTGGAGTACCTCTCCAACTACAAATATCAAGACTTCCTCTTAGTGAGGGAGGTACCTCCAACACTAGGAAGTCCCCATCAACTACCCTATTTACCCCCCGTCTAGTGAATCCTATAGGTAGTCTCTAGCTCTAGAATATTTTCTTTATTCTATGGGTTTTCTACATACAACTAGCTAGTCTTTGACTATTTGATGTTGAAATTGGAATTGCATAGCAAAATTGATAAAATTTTATATGTTCTAAATATTTTCCAACAATGCTCAGAGAAAAGATAGAAAGAGTATTGAATCTATATTTAAAAACTTCTTCAAAATTTACTTATTCTATGTACCTTCTTAATAATAGCTATAATGAATTTTTGTATTTCTAAAAGATTGTATCTTTTGTTATGTGTTTTTTTTAGAGTTATGACCTCTATTCATTTTTTTATCAATTTCTTTTATATTCTATTAAAAAAAATAATATTAACCATATTCCTTCCTCAAATGATCTTTTTATAATCAAATTAAAAATTATTTTTATATTTCAATATCTTATTTTAGTAAATAAAAACATTACTTTCTTAAAGCAACTATTTTCCTATTCAAAATTTACATAATAAAATCCAATCAGCTTTACATATATTTTATGTTATATTAAAATTAAATTATATTAATATTTTAATCAAATTCACATATATTTTATAATAATATTAACAAATATATTAACATTTTCTTTAAAATTTAATATAATATGATGCGTCCTTAAAATGTTTAGATAAAACACGTTTAATTTTTAAAGATCCTTTTACTTTCTATGCACCTAAATTTTGTCAGAGATAGGAACTCCATGCAAATGGGATTCTAAATCTCTTCAAAGATTTTTATTTGATTTATTAAAAAACAAAAAAAATGCAATCTCGCCTTTCATTTAACGGTTTTGTTTACTTGTGCAAGACACTTCTTCCATTTTTCCCTCCCTTCCCCGTTGGCTAAGTTCTGCTTAGCTCAACACAATCGCTAAATGGTCGGTTTGCTTAAATTTTTGCTTGTGGATGAAATGTTTGTTGGCTGTGTGCATAGCTTTTGCAATTTTATCCACTTGCATTTTCTATTTCTATTTATATTTATATAAAAAACTATATAGCAAAAATAAGCATTTGCCCATCATGTACATAATGCCTCACATTAGGGACAGCGGTTTAGTTAACGAAGTTTAACAAAGAATGGGTTTCCGTACAGTTCTAATAAATCATATATATTTCACAGATTAACTTACTATGTATTTAACGGATAAATTTAATAATTGACTTTGACAATGTTTGTGGATGTTTAATTCTATCATCAATATAAACTCAACAAAAAAATTATAATGGCCTTTTCCCTTAAAATAGGAATTAACCAAAAAAAAAAAAAGTATGGTAACATCTTTCCTTGAAAACAAGAAATAACAATAAGCGCTAGAATGTTGGGATACATATCCAGTAGCGAGCCATGCCTTTGTTCTGTATATGCTTTGAAATCATACTTTGAATTTTGAGGATTTCAGCGGTTAACAGCCATGCCTTCGTTCTGTATTTACTTTGATTTCTGAGGATTTCAGTGCTTACATGTAATCAGTGGTTAGAGCCATAGTTACCAAATTCGGCCGAACCAGGCTAAAAAATTCAAATATTCGACAATTCGATTTGATTCGGTGAAAATATGATTAAATTCGATTCGATCAATGTAGAATGTAATTAGTTTCTATTTTTCACAAAACTGAGGTGGATGGAGTCAGAATTATGGATGAGGGAGAGTCCCGTAATATTCCCGCCAACCAAAGAGCGCATCTCCATTTTCCCTTGCTCAACTATGAAATGCAGACTTGACATGCCCACAATTAGTAGAGGGAACAGATGGCAAAAACATAGGATTTGCAGCTTTTAACAGGAAGAACAAAATTTACAACATAAATAATTTCTCTACAATGTGCTTTCTAACAGAATTCACTAAAAGAGTTAATTAGATATTTAGTTTTTAAGTTATTAATCAATATTCACTTTATTTTTTATTTTTAAGTGATAAAAAAAATCTTTGATTTGAGATTGCCATTTTTTTTAAATGATTTTTTTAGAAAATAATATTTTTAGATGTATTTGTTTTTCCAAAAACCAATTTATATAGTATTATATACAAGTATAACGAATTTATAAGTTTTATATTTTCGAATTTTTCCCGTCTTAAATTTTAATCAATCAAATTTTTTCGTATCGAATCGAATTCGTATTCTTATTCAAATTCGAATTTGGTAACTATGGTTAGAGCTGGTCAACTCAATTGATATTTTTGATAGTGTAATTGTGATCACATCCTCAACCTGCAAAACATCACACACTTAACTTTATCAATTTATTTTATTCTTTTGAATTATTTTAAATTTTAAATATTTATGTTGATTTTATATTTAAATGGTGTAAAATTTATAATTTAAATTTGTCATTGTTATAAATTTATTTTGAATTTTAAACAAATTAGATTAAAAATATAAATTTACAAAAATTCCAAAACTTACAACAACTAAATTAACTTTTCTTATTAAATGATTATAGTGGGACTATAAAAATAGGTAATTATAAGTTTATCCAAAATGGTTGGGATTCCCTGCTTATCGCTTTCCCACCCTGGTTCGACCCTTGCTGCATGTTGAGCTGCTCCTGCAACCTATTGTACCCATTCCATTCTGCTGCTCCGCAGCATATCGTGTCAATCACATATCTGTAAATATGTTATAATGTATAAAAAAAAATTGTGATTATCCAGTTTATTAAGCTTCTTTTTAAAAAAAAATTATACAATAAATTTTAAAATTCAACTTGTTCAATGAAGTTTAAAGTCTTTCTAACAATTGATGCATTTAACCTTTTATGTTTTCAATTTCCTTGGAGAAAATTGTATTATTTATTATTTAAATATAATTTTTAAAAATTTAAGGAATTTATTTTTATATTTTATTATTTAAATATAATTTTAAATGTTTAAATAAATTCAGCCTAATTTTTTAATGCAATTTAATAATTACATAAAAATTATAATTCCAACACATCCTACACAATTTTAAATAAAATTGAAAAAACAAATTAAAAATTAAAGACATGGAACAGGTAGTAGTTACTACTCACACACTTACACAGCCCACTGCAGTTTGTACCACAACAGTGCAGTGTGGAACACACGAAATCCTTAACGACCTTCCAGCTCTTGGACATAGGTACTCTCCAGCACCATTATAGCTTCAACATCTGTCAGCTGCTCCAACGCATAGCAGCTATCCACATGTAAAACTCGAAGCTTTGTCCGTTGCGCCAAACCCCATATTCCCATAAGATTCGGACATTGAGGAGCCGAGAACTTCTCCAGCGATACCAACCTTTCAAGACATGGCAAAGCCTCCAGTTCTTCAAAGTCACTTAAGATCAGTTCTCTGAGTTTTACAACATTACAGAGCCCTCCTATTTTTCTCAATTGAGGACAATGAGCTAATTCCAAGCTTATTAGTGTTGGTGGTAGTGCTCCAACCTCCACAAGATCACCACAAAAATTTAAGGTTGGCGCAAAGATCTTGATGAAAGGATATCTCTGATATTTCTGTCTGGTCTAGTTCTAGGTATTCCAGTTGATGCATGCATTCGTTGAGCATTGTCGATGGAAGATTTCAATTTACCCATCCCTCGTCTCCCTGTCTGGTTTGTTGATGTTTGTCCTTCTCCTTCAACTAGCTTCTTCGATGGCAACTTGCGTAAAGGACACTCTTCTACAGTTAACCTCACCAGATTGTTCATCTTCATGACTTCTGGCGGCAAGGAGAGTATTCCACAGCTTCTAATGGACAACGTCGACAAGCCAGTGAACAGTCCCAACTAATCGGGCAAAGAATTCAATCTGTGGCAACCAATGAAGCTTCTCAGATGACCCAGCGAAAATCGCAGCGTTTCCAATAAAGAACTCTATAATGAAATAAGTTCCAAACTGCTGAGCTTTCCTATATCACTAGGCAATTTTTTTAACCGTGTATTGAACAGACGTATTACTTGCAGTGACGGTTGAAGTGTGACATTGGGTGGCAATATTTCCAATTTCTTGCAGCCGGAAAGCTCTAAATATTCAAGGGTGCTGGTATTGGCAAATATATTTCCACTTTCTTGCACCCTGAAAGTTCTAAATATTCAAGGGTGCTGATATTGGCAAATGTTTCCTGGGAGAGTGTTAGAGAATTTTACGGGCAGAGTAGAGGAGTTTTGCTCAGAAATCAGTTGGGACAAGGAAATCAGAACTAATTTTATGTTGTGCTAAGGAAATCGCAACTACACTGAGGTTTAATAAAACACACAATTTTTTCACTGCAAAACAAAGTAAAACAAAAGATGTTGTGGTAAATTTATTTGTGAAAGATTAATAACATAACGCAATTAGCTACATTTTATATTATATGTCAAAACATAAGTACATACATTCCCGTCATAAATGTAGGCTTCAGCTCCAAGTGAAAACACAAAAGACTTATTGTGATTTACGCATTTCTAAAACTCCATAAAATTGGTTTTCATGCATATTTCCTCCACAATTTTCTCTTCACTTGCCCAACATTACAAAATGGCTTTTACATGTATATTTATCTCAACATACAAATTTGACATAAATACATGACATAGCAAATAATTAATACGAAACATTGATGATTTTACATAGTAATTGGTTTTCTGACCTTCTAGATGTTGTGGAGTGTGGGCAACAGTGGCCGAGTAAATGTTTTATTCATATCTATTTACCAAATTTATTAAATGTCTTAAATTCTCTACTGTTGAATGGTCAGCATTGTACTTCTTCTCTCACTTCAGTGTTTTCGCCTGCAAACAAAATCGCAACCGTGCAGTGGTTGTTGATTGGGAAAACATGGTGTTTGTTAGTACTTTTGCTCTTGGTCAGCGTTGTACTTTTACTCTCACTTCAGTTTTTTCGCCTCCAAATAAAATCACAACCGTGCAGTGGTTGTTGATTGGGCAAACATGGTGTTTGTTAGTACTTCTGCTGTTTGTTAGTACTTCTGCTCTCACTTCAGTCTTTTCGCCTGAAAACAAAATCGCAACCATGCAGTTGTTGTTGATTGGGCAAACATGGTGTTTTTTAGTGTGTTTAAGGCAGTGGTTGGGATTATTATTTCCAACACTCCTCCTTAATCACAACTACCGCTATTAACATTTCCCAAACACTCTCTGAGATAAACAAAACTTTCACGTGCCAATGGCTTTGTGAAAATATCAACAAATTGTTTCTGTGATCTACAGTGCTGCAACACAATTTCATCTTGTTAATAAACTCTCTGATAAAATGATATTTAACATCAATATGCTTGGTCCTCTTGTGAAAAACATAATTCTTTGATAATGCAATCGCTGATGTGTTGTCGCAAAAACTAGTTGTCGTTCTCTCTTGGTCGTGGCGAAGATCTCTCAACATCCGTCTCATCCAAACTGTCTGACATGTCGCTGTTGCGGTGACATATTCAGCTTTTGTTGTTGACAATGAAACTATTGGTTGCTTCTTGGATGCCCATGAAATGGCTCCAGAACCCAAATGAAAAACATATCCTAACGTGCTCTTTCTATCAACGACACTTCCTGCCCAATCATTGTCAGTGTAACCAACCAGCTTGAAATCACTTCTTGTGGTGTACAAAATGGCATACTGTTTTGTCCCATTGACATACCTTAGAATATTTTTCGCAGCTTTCCAATGTGTCTCCATGAACCTCGACACCAAACTCACTGCATACATTATATCCAGCCTGGTGGCTGTCAAATACATCAAACTACCTATCATACTTTTGTATAATGTTGAATTGACATTGTTGTTGCAATCTTCTTTGCTCAACTTCAACTCCATGGCAGTTGGAGTTGGTGCAGGCTTGTTGTTCTGCATTTTAAACCTCTCCAAAATGTCTGCTACATAATTTGCTTCAGAGATAAAAATGTCATTTTTGGTTTGCTTCACTTCTATGCCCAAAAAATATCTTAACAACTCCAAGTCAGTCACTTCAAATTCATTTTCAATTCCTCTTTGTCCTCATGTAGTATACATGCTTTGACATTGATTGTTTTCTCTAAACTTCCATCCCATGCTTCCTCTTCTATGGACTACACATTTCTGTTGATTATGAACTTCTTGGTTAATGGATTGTAGGGTTTGCATGCCTTGGATTCATCATTGTATCCAAAAAATATACATTTCTCCCCCTTGTTGTCCAACTTCTTCCTCAACTCATCCGAGACATGTGCATATTCTACACATCCAAAGACTCTCATGTGAATGACACTATGCTTTCTCCCACTCCATGCCTCTTTAGGAACCACGTTCTGGACGTTTTTGGTTGGATATCTATTCAAGATATATGTTGCACATGCAACAACTTCAGCGCAATAATCATTTGGCAAATGCTTTGCCTTCAACATACTCCTTGCCATTTCCAGAATGGTCCTATTATTCCTTTTTGCCACACAATTTTGCTGAGGTGTATATCTTGTTGTAAATTTCTTGTGGATTCCATGCTCCCTGCAAAAAGTAAGGAAATCATTTGAGATGTATTCACCACCTTTGTCAGTCCCGAGGAATTTGATGTAATGTCCACTTTGCTTCTCAACAAGAGCCTTGTACTAGCAAAAGCACTCAAACACTTCACTTTTTTGTTTTAGGAGATAGACCCATGTATTCCTTGTGTAGTCATCTATGAAGGTCAATAAATAGTGGTTGCTACCAATTGATGGTGTCTGCATTGGTCCACATAAATCTGAGCGGACAATCTCCAAAGGTGCTTTTGCCCTCACTGACTTTCCTACTGGAAATGTCTCTCTATGTTGTTTGCCCAAGATGCATCCTTCACATAGGCTGTTCGGTTTTTCTATGAGTGGAAAACACTTCACCGTGCCTTTCCTATGCAGCAAATTCAAACTTCCAAAGTTGAGATATCCAAATCTCAAATGCCATAACCAGTTTTCATCTTTGACCTCTGCTTGATTGTTCACTTGTGTGACAGTGGTCTTTTTTCTTCCATCCTCTTGTGAGTTCATTGATAGTTGTGCTTGTGCATCTTCTTCCTTCAAATCTGATCTTATCTTTAGGGGAAACATTCTATTGTTTGTCATTTGAACCTTTTCAATCATCTATCTGCTTAGAGGCCTATCCAAAATTGTGTACTCATCACTTTTTAAGAATACATTATAGCTCTTTTGCATGAGTTGTCCAATGCTTATAAGGTTATGCTTCAAATCAGGGACAAAGTAAACATCTGAGATGTACTTCTTCTCCCCCTTCTTTGTTAGGATATTAACTCTTCCTTTTCCCATGACAAAGACTTTGCTATCAAACCCTAATGTCACTTCATTTCACACTTTCATCTAGATTGGAAAACATGTATATGTTCCCTGACATGTGGTTGCTACACCTTGAATCTAGATACCATATATCACTTTGTTTTTCTTGTGCTACATTACAAGCTAAAAACAAGCTATTATGGTTATGGTTTTCTTTTGTGAAATTTACACTTGGTTTGTTACTAATTTCATATTGCTTTTTTTTACATTCATTTGCGTAATGACCATACTTCTTACAATAATGACAGTGAACTTGAGATTTATCATACCTCTGACCTTGTGCTTGATTTTGGCTTGGGCCTTGACTTGGATTTTGATTGTTGCCCCTTCCACTTGAGCTTGAATCGCTGCTTCTTCCACTTCTGCGTAGGCTTCTTCCTCTTCCTCTTCCTCTTGTATATGACTCTTTCATACAAAGTGTTTCAAAATCTCTTCTCAACATTTGCAGTTTTGTTGTCTTGACTTTTTCCATGCCTTGCTAGGCTGTCTCGAGAGTGTTCCATGCTTGCTTGGACTTCGTTGCTGCTGCAACCCTTGGGAAAATACTTTCATAAATTGCTTGAAAAATATAGAACAGGCTTTTGAATCATTCTTCCTGTTATCCTTTAACAAATCTCTTTATGCTTGAGATAAGACATTGTATGTTGCTGCATCTACTGGTTTGGAAGACCATTCTCCACCAAATCCCAAATATATGGAGACAAAAACAGGGCCTTCATTGTAATAGCCCAATAATCATAATTTTTCCTATTAAACTGAGGTATCTAAGAATTAGTCAAGAGTGTGCTTGATGTTGCCATTTCTGAGTGAAGAAAAACAACATTGATTTTACACTAACAAATTTTAACCTGCTCCGATACCATATTATAAAATTTTACGGGGCAAAGGAGAGGAATCTTGCTCAAAATTGGGTTGCGGCAAGGAAATCACAACTAATCGTATGTTGCCACAAGGAAATGGCAACTACACAGAGACTTAATAAAACACACAATAAAGACTTATTGTGATTTATACAACTAATCTTATGTTACGACAAGGAAATCGCAACTATACAGAGGCTTAATAAAACACAATAAAGACTTATTGTGATTTACACATCACTGGGTTGAGGAGTAAATGTGTGTAAAACTCGGTAAAACTGGTTTTTACCCACCCAACAATATTTGCTCTACAATTTATCCTCACTACCTCACAAACTTTCACCTTCTCTCGCTACAAAATGACTTTTACATTCATATTTATCTCAACATACAAATTTGACATTAATACATGAGAGAGCAAATAATTAATAAGCAACATGAATGATTTTACATAGTAATTGGTTTTTTGATCTTGTAGGTGTTGTGGAGTGGAGTGTGGGTAACACTAGCCCGGAGTAAATTTTTGCCCATATCTATTTACCAAAATTTTAAACTCTTTGCTGTGTAATGGTCAGCGTTGTACTTCTACTTTGACTTTAGCCCTTTCGCCCCCAACCTTGCAGTTGTTGACTGGGCAAGCATGGTGTTTGTCAATGTGTGTAAGGCAGTGGTTGGGATTATTATTTCCACTAACAAGATCAAATTGAAACAACTTTGCAAATTCAAGTGTTTAACTTGAATTTAATTTGAATTAAATTTTTGAATAAATTTGAAAGTAGACGCAATCTATTGGAGTGGGAAAAATGGAAGTGTTCGATATTTGTTAACTATCCAAATGAATCAGGCGGCAACTCCACATATGGGCAGCTTAGGTGTAGGTATTTCAGGGAGTGTAGGTGACAAAATTCATGGGCTCTTAACTCAATAAATGCAGGGAGTCCATAGGTTACCACAATCTTTTCGATGTACTTCAGCTGCCCAATGGACTTTGAAAACCCTGAAAGAGGGGAATCAATATTTAGCTCATGGAGGTGCCCGCAACGCAATGTTAACCTTTCAACTCTAAGAAAAATATAAACATATACCTACTTTAACTTACCAAAATCTTCAAACTAGAGAGACACGATGAGCTGGACTATCAAGGGGAATAATATAAGAATAGGTTGAAACTGAGGAAACAAACTAAAAACCAGCGTTATCTCTAACTTGAGACTTTGGGCGCCATGGTATTTTCAATTTGCTCCCTGCCACTTTTAAAACCCGTATGTTCTTCTTTGGAATCCAGGAAGGCAGGCAAGAGTAAGGACAGTCCAGCGTAGCCAGATCAGATTGAATGACTCCGCCCTCCTCAATATGTTGCTTAAATGACCATCTTCAATCGCAATTCAATCGCAAGAAGTTGTAAATTCGCAAAACGATATGATGGCTTGTCCATCCGTTTCCTTCCCCAGTTGGTGACCGCCTTTTTAGACCAACTTAATGACAATTTTCCAGTTATTGAATTTTGTACCCACAGGCTGTCCTAATTCCACGCACCTCGGTTATCGTCGGTTTATTCTTTGAAAACAAGCAACAAACAAGTTCAACGAAGCAACCAAATTTTTCCTACTGTTCCGTTCTGTTTTGTTGAATAAATAAATTTTAAGATTGTTTGAAGGGTTCCAGCACTTACATAGGATTGTTGGCACAAATCATGAAGATTTTCCGTGAGTGGCCAAAAACGACCGATTCCCTCCTCTGTAATGTTTCTGCCCAAATCTCTAAGCTGATCATGCATTTTGATCCTATTATTTTGTCTGTCCACTTCCAGATTTGGAAGCCCCACCAAACCCTGCCAGCCTGATCCATCCCATATAGATATCGCCATATCTTTGTCTTCGCGGATGAAATAACAGGCAATGTCTAAAAATATTTGCTGTTCATCTCCATCGAGTGCATCGTAGCTTATTTTTAGCCTCTTGTGAATCTCATCGGGAACTTTTATTCGCTGAAGTTTATCCAATTGCCCCTTCCAATAAGAACAGCCATTCTTTTCATGTAGAATCCCACCAAAAACTTTTAAAGAAAGAGGTAATCCAGCGCAGGCCTTACAAAAGGCATCGACAAGATCTTTGGATCCTAGACGAGGACGAGGGCTGCAAAAGGCATAAGAGCAGAAGAGCTGTTTGGAGTGTTGCTCGTTCAGCCCTGTAAGCTTATATATTGACGCCTCTCTTATTCCAACCTTTGTGAAGACATCCTTGTGGCGAGATGTTACCAAAATTAAACTATCTGAATGAAGGACTTCCCTTATTGGCAAAAACGCTTCCAACTGATGTACATCATCTAAAACTACTAGAGCATGAAAAGATGAAAGATTTGTTCTCATCATTTCTATACCTTCATCAACGCTATCTATTTGCATATTAGACTTAGTCAATCCATTAAGAAGTTTGCTCTGGAACGAAATTAAAGAGATTTTGCCTACAGTCTCTCTGACATTAAATAAGAAGCAGGATTTGTCGAAATCAGAACTCTTTCTATTGAAGAGTTCTTTCGCTAACGTAGTCTTGCCCACTCCTCCCAACCCCACAATCCCAAAAATCTGAGCTTTCCCACTCTGCTGCTGTGACGCCATTGTCTTCTCAAAATCATCTATCTTTTTTTGTAGACCAGTTGGATATGTGGCCACATTCAAAGCTATTTTGGGTGCTATTTTTATGGGCTTCTTAAGCACACGTTGTACGACCCTAGCCAACAGCTTGCCCTCATCACTGCAAATTCACAAACAAAACAAACAAAACATAGCTGTAGGTCCATACAAAGAAGATAAATAATAAGGACATGAAGATTTAGGGTCCAACCCGCTGTAGGTATCGAGTTCGAAGCCGATTATGGAGGAGACATCACAGAGGGCTTTTCTCCAATTTTCAAGTGTTCGGCGGTGGTATTTGCATTTTAGTTCATGATAACTCAAGGCTTGACTCAAGGCTTGACAATACAGTCCATCTTCGTCCATCCTTCGAAGCTCGGAAGGCTTCATATTGTTGGAACTACTACACCTACATGCCGACTTTAAGTTAGAGCATGCAACTGCATGCGGACTCTTAGTTAAAGCATGCAACTACATGCAACTACTACACATCTACATGCGGACTCTTAGTTAGAGCATGGGATTGCATGCAAGATTCCTTTTGCATGACTTACTCCTTGATTTACTCCTTCTTTAACTCCGCAACTGACTAGTTATCTCCGGAACTTGTTGTAGGTGTTGAGTCTTCTCATTGATCACCACTATAGTTCATTACCTTGGGATCTTCACCCACTATAGTTCATTAACTTGGGATCTTCACCCAGTAATGCTATATAATGAGCATTGTAACATATTTTCTAATGAATCATTCTTTTCTTCTTTCAATTTTCTTTTAATGTTTTTGCTCTGCAAAGCTGTGTGTTCAACCCTTACTAGCTAGATTCATCTGTGCAGGTTTTCTAACACATTTACA
>APFE031003941.1:0-50238 GCA_000404065.3 Pinus taeda | reverse complement strand
CTTTTTGAAAGCTTTTCCGGCGGAATTTTTCGGTCAAAATCCGACAGCAATTCATTGGAATCTCAAGTTTAATAGCTAGTTTCTGCACAATCAATGTCTCCCAGGGGTTTTTCAGGGTGCTGAATCCAAAT
Source organism: Pinus taeda (assembly GCA_000404065.3). Classification (NCBI taxonomy): domain Eukaryota; kingdom Viridiplantae; phylum Streptophyta; class Pinopsida; order Pinales; family Pinaceae; genus Pinus; species Pinus taeda. The sequence goes on along the minus strand of APFE031003941.1, from coordinate 50,107 downwards.
ATGCAGTTAAAAAACCATTTTAACTGCTAAAAATCTAGATTTAACCTCATTTCTTCCGCCGGATTCCGTCACCGGAATCTCCAAAAAGTCGCATTATAGACAACTCCATTTCTGCACAATCAAAGCGTCCCAGTGGTTTTTTAGGGTGTTGAATCCAAATATGTAGTTAAAAAACCATTTTAACTGCAACAAATCAAGATTTAACCTCAATTTCTTCCGTGGGATTCCGTCACCGGAATCTCCAAAAAGTCGCATTATAGACAACTCCCTTTTTAATTTTATAACACATCTACACGCATAATCATACACGCATAAGGAGATAAATGAAAAATAATAAAGTGTATTATAAAATTAAAAAGCATGCAGCTAACCAACCATTTAATGCCCTATAACAGGCAGGTTAGCTCTTGCTGCTAAATACATTGTAAGAAAGAGCAGTACTAGGCCGAGGTGGAAGGGAAAGAGCTATATACTGTGGGATGAGGGCGGGATGTTTGTAAGTCTGCTAGTAAAATCGAAACCATATAATACGGACCCCACTTCTTTCTACTACGGAACAATTTAACACGGTTGGAATTTTAAACTCGACCAGGTTGGCAAATTTGACGGTTTCAGTATTTACATGATTTGTTTTCGCAAATTTAAAGAAGAATGTTTCTGGTTGTTGGTAACTTTCAACAATTTAACACGGTTGGAATTTTAAACTCGACCAGGTTGGCAAATTTGACGGTTTCAGTATTTACATGATTTGTTTTCGCAAATTTAAAGAAGAATGTTTCTGGTTGTTGGTAACTTTCAGCCATATTTGACGACCAAAAATTGTTCACCAAATCACATCGGTACAGGCAATATAACACAAAAGTTATGCAATGTGAAACCACTTTGATATTCTTCTTCCACCGACTCTTTGCAATGTGAACGCACTTTGATTTTGCCATTTGTTTTCATTCCATTGATGAAAGGAATCGGAACCCATACGAAATAATCATTGCTGGGCCGCGTCCAAAGATTCCATCACGTGGTGTTTAATGACTTGCAATGTAGCCCACTTTGATATTACTTTCGGTATTTCTGTGGGCGGGCGGCGCCCAAAGATGATTGTGGCCCAATATGAAATTACGCAGCAGGCGGGCCCCACTTTAAAATTGCCATGTCCTTTGTTTGCATTCACGTAAGATATCGAACCCTGCAAGCAACTATATGCAGAGAAGATTCCGTCCCACTTAGCACTAAATCAAATATTTGCACTAAGTTAAATATTTGAATTCAATCATGATTGGTTTAGTGCTGTTTGTACTGGGTTAAAAATTTGCATGAAGTTATTTTCATCTCTTTTTGTTACCTTTCTCATGTATCTTAGAATCATTACATGATACTTAATATTTCCCAACAAAATAATTCATACATTTAATTTTCCAATTTTCTGCGTTTCTCATGTACAGAATGGCACCCCAGAGACTCTTCAACACCACTTTCCGAAGGTGTTGTCTACTAAAACCTGCCTCTTCAACACCACTTTCCTTTCATCGTCCCCACATTGATCGCTATGTTCTGTCTCATCGCTCACTCATTTGTCTACACGATGACATCCTTAATCACCATCGATATAGAGCCATGGCTTACTGTACCTCACAGCTTACAGCTCCGACCGAGAAAAGAAACATGGGATATACGTCTGTTGTACATATGCATTTACCGTATATGGAATACGCGTTTTGTATAAATACACCGTTAATATGAAATGCGTCTTCACTCTGAATGTGACTTGTCCGTATGCGATGTAGAATGCCTAATTTTTCAATTGAATCCGCTTATTTTTTTTCCTAAAAGGTATAAGATTATTTAAATTATTTTTAACAATGGAAATAGATTAGGTATCAAAAATTGTTTGGACACCCCAAACTTTTAAATTTTCCAAAATTCCTGTTAGATTTTGAGTAAAATCTGGCCAGAATTTCCACTTCCACCATCTTTTTCCAACAATTATGAACTCATAAACTTGAAAATACAGGTAATATGACTTGGAAAAAAAATCCTCATAATTTAAATTTATAGATTTTTTAATTTATATTTCTCTATCACATTAGATATAAATCAATAATAGCAATGATAACTTGCAATGATTTTTCTAAACATATTTTGTGTGTTAAATATATTTACTCTAGTAAAATGGAAAGGTTTTAAAATCATCTCATCTATTTAGAATAGAGAATACATTATAATATTAAAAATCATTGTAATACATAAATTCGGTAACCAAATCTAAAATGGAAAATGGTAGAGTTTGTACAGAATAAAATTTATGAATGAATAACTTAGAATAGTAACTTGCTAAATTGGATTATGGAAATTGGAGTTTAACCTAAGCAATTTGTTGTAGGATGATTTGTGAAGACTTTGTGAACTCACAATTACCTTATCTCTCATTTGTATCTTCTAATCTCTCTCTAACAAGTATCGCTCCAAGAGAGGGAAAATGAGATATTCTTATTGTGACTACTAATGGAAATATCATTTTTTTTGTCGCCTTTATGGGTGATAAAGAAGATTACAATGGGCACAACTTTAAAATTGAAATTGTTAGAGGAATGCATTTGTTCAAAAGCGTAAAAAAGCTCATATATATTTAATATAATATTAGCATAACCATATTAGTAAATGTGGTTGATACACATCGGTCATCATCATTTTTCACTTTTATAAGCAATTAAAAAATGGAGTCAATCAATGTATATCAACCACATTTATCAATGTGTTTAATCTAGTTGGTGATCTGCATATGTGGGGAGGATTAGTAGACCATGGTTGACTATGATTGACTATGGCTAAATATGTTCAAGTTATGTTCGAAGAGAGTTTATTATGGTCAACATATTGTTGACTATGGATGACCATTATTTTCCACAAAAACTGTAGTTAACTATGATAGGTATGATTGATTATGGATGACCATGGTTATTCATGTTTGATCATGGTTTTCCATAGTCGGCTATGTTTGGACACGTTAACCATGGTTGACCATGTGTGAACATGGTTTAATCAATTTCACAATGGTTAACCATAGTTTTCTATCATAGATTATAATTTTTCATATCGAAAATGGATGGCCATGATTAACCATGTGTCGACCATGGTGACCTTGGTTGAGCATGACCATTCAAATAATGGTTTACCATGGCTTGCCATGTTAAACATGGTTGACATTGGTTGTCCATGGTTGACTACAAGGACTATGGTTGACAAGAGATGACCATGGTTGACCAAGGTTGACCATGATTGACAATGGTTGAAAATGGTTGACTACGGCTAACAAAGGTTAATTATGGTTTACCATGGTTTTCTAGGGTTGACAATGGTGACTATGATTGGCCAGAGATAATCATGGTTAATCATGGTTAACCATGGTTGACTATGCTTGACCATATTTGAATGTGAGCAACTAAGATTAATTATGGTTGACCATGGCTTACTATGGTCAAACATGGCAACTAGACTCAACTATGGTTGATAATGGTTCACCATGGTTGACTATAATGACTATGGTTAATTGAATATGACCATGCTTGTTAATGGTCAACTAGGGTTGACCATGGTTTATCGTCATTGAATAGATTGACATGGTTAACTATGGCTCACCATAGTCAGCCTTAGTCAACCATGATTAATCATGGTTTGACTCTAGGTTAACATGGTTTTCCCATGTTGACCATGGTTTGACCAATTTGACCATGGTTTACCATTATCTTCTATGATGGATTATGGTTTCCCACATTGACAATAGATAACCATGTTTCACCATTCCAACCATGGTTGACCACGGTTTTCCAACATAGACAATGGTGACTATGGTTTACCAAGGATGACCATGGTTGATCATGATCGATTGAAGTTGACCATGGTTGGCTATGGCTTACTAAGGTTGAATATGGTTAACCATGGATGACCATGGTTAATTATGGTCAACAATTGAAACTAGAGTAAACTATGGTTAACCATGGTTAACCATAGTTAACCATGGTCAACCATAGCTAATGATGGTCAACCATGGTGATCATATTTGACTATTGGTTGGTCATGGTTGACTATGGTGAATATGACTATGGTTGATGGAAGATGACCATGCTTACTCATGGTCTACTAAGGTTGACCATGTTTAACTATGGTTTGCCATAGTTGACTTTGGTTTTTTTTATGGTCAACCTTTGTCAACCATGATCAACCATAGCCATTTTTCATCAACCATAGTCACCCATAGACATCATGGTTAACCATGGTCAAACTTTCTAAAACATGTTCACCATATTTGATGTCATATTTTGTTCATCATGTTGTAACACTGTTATTTTCTCATTACATAGGCGCATTGTTATTTGTTCATCACATTGTGACATCATATTTTGTGTTCATCACATTGCTATGTTGATTTTGATTCATTAAATTACAATGTTAATTTTGTTTGTCACATTGCAACATTATTTGTTTTTAGTAACATTTGACGTCAATTTTTGTTCACCACATTATGATGCAAATTTATGTTCGTCACATTGCAATTTTGATTTTTGTTTGTTTAATTATAATGTCAATATATATTTGTCACATTGCAATGACAACTTTTTTTATCACATTTGTGTATATCAACAACATTTATTAATGTTGTCACATTTTGATTTTTGTTTAAACCATTATTGTCAAACCCTCAAAGTTGAGCACCCATGTGCACCTCAAGCAACATTATGATGACAATTGCGGTGGGGCACCCATCACAAAAAATCCAACAGAGTAAAATTTGAGAGTTTTCTCCCAAAAATAGAGAACTGCTCACCATTGTGCAAGTGGGGCACCATGAGATGAGTCAAGCATTGAGTTGGGTTTTTACATGACGAGCACCCCTATGATGCAACGAGTCAAGAAGAGCATGCCCAAGGGATGCACCTATACCACATGACATGACACAATGCTACATAAAGCATAAGGCCAGGCATCGAGGGTGTGTTAGCCAAGCTATATAATGGAGAGTGCATTCGACCACAAGGACTGTAGAATATGAGTCAAGGATTTGTGATGACCCAATTGGTTGGCTTGAGGAGCCAAGGGATCACACTTGAGCACATTTTGCTCCATTATTTAATAAAAGGAACCCTTGCATGTCCCAACCCCATTCACCAATGAAATGGCTCATCCTTAAGGGGTAATACAATTGTTATACAGTAATACAAAGAAAAATCAAGCAAAAGTAAAAGGTGCACCAGAGGGATGGAAAAGCAAAGGCCGAGTTGGTAACTAATGCATCCACGATTTCTCCCTCCTCACATCTATAGAATCAAGATGTGGATCCCTATCATGTTGGTCCCTCATTATTATTCACTAAAACCTATCAATTGAATATTGGATTGAGGAAATGTTACTTCTGCTTGGGTTCTAGAAACACCAAATAGGGCTCTCCCTTAGACACTTCTACCTAGGGAGGAAACACCATTGTGATTTCAAGGCCCGAATTTTGGAATGGAAGTGTTAATTAAAATATTAAATAACCCTTTACATTCAAGCTTGGTTCAATTGGATGAAAAAATCATTATTGTCTATGATGATTGGTTGCTTTCACTAGACTTTATGTTATGTGTAATATTCCTAATGGAAGATTTGCAGTGATAACAAAGGCAAGTAATAACATTCACAATTAAAATTTATTTCAGTAAGGAACAAATGAACAAAAATTTCTCATCAACACCCAAATCGACTCATTTTTCATTAATAAATAAATTGGAGTACAATAAAATTTGGATGAGGCACAACCCCTCACTAACGTGCATAACAAGGAAGGTATATATGTAGCCTAGGCTTAGTGGGGAGAGGATGAACCAAATATTAGAGGGAGAAATTCAGAGTAAAGAAACTTAGTTGAAGAGTGAGGGACAAGCCAAGCTACAATTTTTGCATGACGAGAGGCTCATTTTATAGCCCAATATGGGGGGATGTGGAAGTTTTTTTGTTCGTCTGTGCCCCTTTAAAATAAAAATTATGTTCTAAATAGAAAAATAAAAAAATCAATATGTTGTAAAGTAATTAGAAGTAAAAAACAATGTGTGAATTAGATGTTTAAATCTTATACTTTTCAAAAGTATTTCAGCTAGAGACACATAGAAACTATTTGAAGATTTATGTTAACTAATTTATGTCAGTATCAACTTCATATATATATAATATATATATATATATATATATATATATATATATATATATATATATAATATATATATATATATATATAAATATATTTAATGGTTAAAATTTTTATTTGGTCATATATAATACTCTTATATATATATATATATATATATATAATATATATATATTATGGTTAAAAATTTTATTTGGTCATATATATACTCTATTTAGCATTCAAAAATACAGTTTCAACAATGAAAAATAACACATTGTATCTTTCACTCTAAAAATTTTTGCACGTGAAGAAATTTGATCCATAGATCTGCACTAAAGATGGATTTATGATGGTACATATTGGACACATTACTATGATCATTTTTCATTAACTAACTTTATACTTAATATGTAGCTTGCATATTAATCTATTATTCATTAAGCCTCAACCAACTTCATTTTTAACATAAAAGTACAAATAATAAATAATAAATAAATTATGCTACTACTCACATTCAACATTTAATTTGATCCTAAAAAAATATTTTCTCCTCAACTCTAAAATGGTGCAAACTTCCTAGAATAGTATGTAATGATGATGGTGATAATGAAGATTATCATCCACTAAGACCAAATATGGTATATAAGAAGGTAAAAATATATTACTAAATGTTATTTTGAATTTTATTGTTATGCTCAAAAAGCATTAAAAGAAGTGTTTCAAGATCATCATAATTTTGTTTAGTTAAACAATCAAGAAGGTTGGTAGCGTCATAAATATTTTGAAATTTAATTCCAATATGAGTATAAACTCGATGATCTATGAGAGTTTTTTAATCTTCAACCATATTACTAGTGTTGCAAAGGTGATATACTTTTAAATTGTGCTAATACTCTTTTAGTAATAATCATAGCTTAACACATACATGATATTTACTATATTGGATTATAATTAAATGGGTTAATAATAGTAACATAGACATCACTATTTTCATAAAATAACCTTAACAAACTTATCTTTCACTAGAAACCATAAAAAAATATTAAAATAGATCATGTTAGGAATCTAGATTAAGATGTGAAAGATTTGCTTTTGCAAGTTTATATAAATTTGTTTTATAAATTTTATCAAGATAGTTTTTACACAAAAAATGGTGAATATCTACATTAAAATTAGTGAACTAAGTGACTTTCTAATTCCTCATTTTGAAAAAACTTAACCTAGTTAAAGTTCTAAATAATGGTATATATTGGACACATTACTAAGATCATTTTTCATTAAATAACTTTATACTTAATATATATCTTGCATATTAATCTATTATTCATTAAGCAAGCTTCAATCAACTTCATTTTTAACATAAAAGTACAAATAATAAATAAAAATAAATTATGCTACTACTTGCATTCAACATTTAAGTTAATCCTAAAAAAAATTCTCCTCAACTCTAAAATGGTGCAAACTTCCTACAACAGTATGTAATTATGATGGTGATAATGATGATGATCATCCTCTAAGACAAAATATGGTATATAAGAAGGTAAAAAGATATTACTAAAAGTTATTTCGAATTTATTGTTATGCTCAAAAAGCATTAAAAGAAGTGTTTCAAGATCATCATAATTTTGTTTAGTTAAACAATCAAGAAGGGTTGTAGCATCACAAATATTTTGAAATTTAATTCTATATGAATATAAATTGAAAGATCTATGAGAGGTTTTAAATCTTCAACCATATTACTAGTGTTGAAAAGGTGATAGACTTTTAAATTGTGCCAACATTGTCTTAGTAATAATCGTAACTTAACACATACATGATATTTACTATATCATATTATAATTAAATGGGTTAATAATAGTAACATACACATCATTATTCTCATAAAATAACCTTAACAGACTTATCTTTTAATATAAACCATAAAAAATATTAAAATAGATAATGTAAGGAATCCAAGATTAAGATGTGAAAGATTTTCTTTAGCAAATTTATATAAATTTGTTTTATAAAGTTTATCATGATAATTTTTACACAAAAAATGGTGAATATCTACATTAAAATTAGTGAACTAAGTGACTTTCTAATTCCTTATTTTGAAAAGACTTAATCTAATTAAAGCTCTAAATTCTAGATCCACTCACTACTTCCAAATTTAATGAAATATGTGTTTTAACCAGCTAAACATTGCATGGGATACTTTCATTGCCAATCATATTTTCACTGCTCCAAAACCTCCACATGCTCAAGATATGCCATCTTCATCTCATCCCACTGATCATCATGATGAAGACATACCCCCTCCATCTCAGCCCACTACATCTATCCCTCCATCATCTCAGCCTATTTCACCACCATCATCACCATTTCATGATCATGCAGGGTTACCTGGCAGAGCTAAGGTCATCAAGCCTAAGAGGGTAGATTTAAGAACATTGGCACATACTTATAAGCGAGGCCATATGCAGGTATTTTCCCCACAGATTGTGGGAGGGGCCTTGCCTTCTTAATCAACAAAGTAGGTACACAAAGGTAAAGAAAATATGGCAATGGTAGAAATCCAGTAGCAAGAGGAGGACCTCCATGAAACAAAATAGGATTTTGAGCTTGTTGATCTAAGTGAGCAGGATGACTACGAGGACATAAGCCTAAACCTCAAGGGGAAGGATGCCAAGATTAGATAACTCCAAACTAATCTTGACAGGGCCATATTTGTCGTTAACTTCTACAAGCAGGAGAATAAGTAGCTGAAGATAAAGCACTTCATTGATGAAGTGAAATTCATAAAAGCACAAAGAGAAGCAGAAAAGGCTAAGGCCTTACTTGATGAAGCATATAGAGAACATGATGATGAGCTGGAAGAAATAGTTCCAAGAAAAAGGCCAAGGACCAGAGGCCTAAAAAGAGCATTAGAACTAGAAAAATAGAAAGAAGTTGAACTAGCCAATGAGCTTACTCTAAATGAGCAAATGACCATAATGATCAATGAAAACAGGGAGCATTGGCTTGAGAGGGTGAAAAATCATCTTCAAAAGCTCCTAGACAATGCTAAAAGGAAAAATGACATACAGAGGAGGATGGCAAAGTACTATTGCCAAAGAAGCCAAATGGCAAGGTCCAAGCTCAAGAAAATGAAATCAAAGCTTGAAACCCTAAATGTGCAAGAGGAGAAAGAAAAGTTGGATATACTTGCTAAGGCATCTTTCCATGCCTAACACACTTCATCAAAAGCTTATATACTAATTTTGACAGGATTTTGGGCACTTTTTACATCTTTTGGTTTTTTGTGCAACATTGGACAGTTTTGGCACAGGTGAACTATCTTATGCGCAGCGCCCATATTCTTGATGCCTAAAAATGGAAAACCAAGACTACCATTGGATTCAAAAGGCCAAGAACATACACTTTTGACTATTGGAACACCAAATTTGGATCACTAGATAGGGAGAAATGGCCAAAAACACCTCAAAATTCACCTTTCTACCCTCTTTTTCACCCAGGCGCTGCGCAAAGAAGCAGCCTTGGGAGATTGACCTTTTGGAGCATCAAATATTATCATTTTTGGGAACCAAGGGAAATTCTAGAATGTAGACAAGATAATATTTCCAATGAGCTATCCTAACCTCAATTTGGACATCAGAAACCCCTTCAAATATCAGCTTGAAGTTGGCACTGTGCATAGGGCAAAATTCCTTGATTTTTTCACTGTTTTGCTCCAGTTTTGATTTTCACCTTTGGAAATCAATTTTCACTTATGTAATTGATGAAATAAATGTAATTATCATGTTTTTATTGTTACCTATGGTAAATACATTAGGTAAATGGACTCAATGAGGTGTAATGAATCAGTGCACTTAAGTTAGGGATGAGTCACTTTGACCACCCTACACTCTAGCTATCAGTTCAGTTTTTGGTGGAACTACTCCTCCTCTTATGGATTCGACCCCTGAGGCTAGGAGGAGTTTCTTTGAGGCCTATATCATGTAATTTTTTCAGTTATTCTACAGGTTGGACTCCATTGGATGTTGTACTAGTGATTCAGACTTTGGCATGGAATATATTGGATGAGTTATAGCTATTTTGGTGGTATTCCTATGGCATGGTATTTTGACATTGTTTCTTCTTTAGTTACATGTGTGTGAATGTTTTTTATTTCCCATGATCCATTTCACTTCTAAATATGTTTGATTTTCAAGGTTGATAAGCAGAATTCATCTTCTATGCTCTTCTATGCTCTATTTTGGGGAAATCATCATAATTTGTTTCATTTCTTTAGTTTAAAAAGAATTCATGATTTCCATGCTCTTTTTAGCACCTCATCAGTCTAAACCATTCCATCAATATACTACAAAGTGTTAAACTACTTTCCTACCTTGCCCCATCAAATGTCTGCAATTCTGATTTTCTTTTGCCCTGACCTAGTTCACTCTTTGACCTAATTCACTCATCCAATGACTACCCCAATCAAATCAAATCAAAACCTTGAGCTACTATATCTCGCATAAAACCCTAATCCATCCAGCCCTCTTGGTCGTGATCCTTTAGAGAGAGCCCTCTCCAGCTTGGTAGGGCTAGCTACCAAGTCAAAAGATTGGTTTGTGGTTACTTCAGCTGGACTCTTCCTCAACCTTGGAGATCCAGAGGAGTGATAAAAACAACTATACTACCCATGCTCCTAAATAAATAGTGAGACTTTGTAGGCTGCAGCAGATAGAAGAAACCGTTGACTATCAACGCCTTTAACTAATCAGAGTGGCTTCCCAGAATTCTCAACTGTGGTGGCAACTACAACTATGACCTTTAATCTCGTACGTGTTTTCTCGTTGACTTTGGTTGTGTCAAACCTTGCCCTCAGGTTTTCTTTTTCATCGTGGCGACTGTCTATACAGACTACAGGATTCACGATGGTGGCAGAGGCCCCTGGTGGCTCTCACCTCTAGCACACTTACGATGTTGCTTGATGGCTGTTGCGGCCGCTCAAAGTTCCTCCAACATATAATAAACAAGTAATGTTCTCTGTCGACTGCGACTGTACCTCTCCATTTTAAATATTTGGCTTAGCCTTGCTATGATACCACTTTTTTGAAAAGGTGGAGGAGTCAAAGCATAAATAATCTACACATAAAACACGAGCTGCGGCTCTTCTATTGATCACACAAAATTTTATCGTTAAAATGAACCTGGTGAAGGGTGTTTATGTTTTTCCAATTAGAGACTTGCCTAAAATATCTTGACATGCAATCACATGCAACTACACACTAAAATTTGTCTATCACTTAACTCGACTTGACTCAAGACTCAAACACTCAATCACTCAATCACTCAATCACTCAGTGAACTAACTCTCTAAGTTTAGCTAACTCCATGATGATTGATAAATACATCATAGAACAGAGCAGTACTAGTGCAGGCCGAGGTTTAAGGGGAAGAGCTATAGACTGGGGATGAAGGTGGGACATTTGCAAGTCTGCCATTGAACCCAAATATTAATCAATAAAGAGAGAGCTATATTGATCAGTTGGATGTTTGCAGGTCTATCATCGAACATAATCAGTAAGAGAAAGCTATATGGATGAAAATAGATTGGATATTTTGGTGTGTCCCAAGTAAAACTCAAACCATATAATACCCACTGCACTTCTTTATTTTAGCGCACAATTAACAGGATTGAAATTTTAAACTCGACCAAGTTGTCAATTGAACGGTTTCAACATTTAATTTTTTGTTTTTGCAAATTTAAAGTATGTTTTTGGTCACTGGTAACTTTCAGCCATATTTGATGACAAATAATTGTCCACAAATTAAATCGGTAGAGGCCGATACAAATAGTATAACACAAAATTTATGCACCCTAAAGGTAAAATATTCTTCTTCCAACTACTCCTTGCAATGTGACCCACTTTGATATTGACATATCCTTTGATTCCATTGACGAAAGGAATCGAAACCCACAGGCAATAACCATTGCTTGGTTGACACAATCTGCACTACATTTGATTTTCAATATTTGATTGACTATTGCTCACTTTTCCTTGGATTGCATTGACGTAATGCGCCGAACCCTATAGGCCACCATCCACAGATAAGACTGCTCGTCAATCAATCAAATCCAATTTCTTCTATTATTCATTAACCCTTGAGGAGTATGATATGTTATTCATTCAGTTGTCGACAAATATTAAACATTATATAGTAAACTAATAATGAGCTTGTTGTCTTTCCATATTATATAAAAACTAAGGCCGACAAATATTAAACATTATACAGTAAACTAATAATGAGATTGGTGTCTCTCATATTTGAATAAAAATAATGTGATAATCAAGGCCATCATATTTGAATTTGATTTTCCATATCTCCTTGTGACATTGTACCAGTAGGCAGCACCCAAAGATTCTGTGACGGGTGTTTACTAGCAACTAGGCCAACTAGGAGGATTTTTCAATGTGGCTCCACTTTGATATGACTTTCCCTATTTCTTTTGCTATTTTACGCAATTTTGTCCTATCATGCATGCGCAAGCCCCGAAAAAGGCAAAGTCCATATAATAAATCAAAGTTTTTTTGATGTTTGAAAAGAGCTCGTGTGGGTTGTCCTCTTTGTCTGAACAAGTTACAAGCTAACCAAATTACATGAGTTGTCCTTTGTTTTTTCAGTGTTGGAAGATAAAAAAAATTATGTATAATTTCAAATTAGTTATAAGATTTGTGGGTCCATGTTGAGAGAATATATTAACCTCCTTATTTATATTTGGAATTGGTTGGATCTCACAAACACCATAAATATTTATTGTATCTATGTGAAAATATAATAAAATTGTTTCTTTGTCTGTACCTCTCTTTTTAACATGGTATCAAAGCCTATATGGGCCTGACTCCCTCTAGGGAGGGCCCGTAAAAATAAGAGATATGTGAGTTTTAATACTTTGTACATAAATTAGTAGAGGTGTGTGTGGATTTTCGATGTGCTAGAAAATATTGTTCTATGTTTCTTTTGTTAGCTTGAATGTTTGTTTTGCTATTATTTTAGTGTTTCTTTTAGTGTTTCCCTTGGGCATGATTGGAAGGAGTGATCAAAGCGGAAGTTGCCACTGAGTCTTCATGACATAATTCGTAGCCTTCTTACGGGAAAGCCTGTGAGTGATCTTGATCAAGAGCTCAAGACGTGGACATGTGGAATGGGCCTACAAGAGTGAATTTAATGTTTATTTTTTATGCGCTCTCTGGAACAGTGGATTTTAAAGAGCATTGATCATTTGAAGGTCATCGATTAAGACAATTATAGAGAGCACACCCACTTGCAATTGGGTATACTCACATCAATTGCAGAAGGCCAACGTGATTTTGTCTCCTCACTTATAGTTGTCACATGTAAAACCTTCAGTTGCTACATTTGGTGAATGCCAAAGACGTATCGCTCTGGAAGGATCTCAAGCTTTAGGATTTGAACAAGTCTATGAAGAAATAGACCCCCTTTGTTTGCAAGGCTATGAATCAATAGCACTTGATGATATTGGCAATGTTAGTGGCTTGGAGATCTTGTGGAATCCCCAAGAAGAATCATTTACTGGTTGGATTTTCATTCCTTTCATTATCTCAAGAAGATTTCGATATGTAGGAGCAAAGCAATTTGGTTTTATTACTGCAGTTTATAACCCCCATCTCCCAACTGAAAAGCCTATTTTCCTCATAAACATAGAAGCCACCAAGGTCATCCATCAGGAGGAACTCTATATACTGGGAAAGGAATTCAATCTAATAACATAACTATAAGAGACAAAAAGGAGGTATTTGAAGATCGAATTTGAAGTCTCAACGATTTAAAGACATATTTTAACAACTCCAAGTGATATATTTGACTACCATAAATGTTATATTCACCTGTAATAATAGATATTAAGGGAAGCATCAAATCTCTTGTAGACTAGACAAATTTAATGTCTCTAAAGCACTCTTAAAGAAGGATATTTGTGTGGAAGCTTCAATATTACCAAGTACAAGCTCATATCATTGGCCCATCTTTTTTAATATGTATATCATAAATTCCTCACAGAACTCTCTACTTATAGATATGGGTCAACCTCCATCCCAACTGATGATGCTACTGATCTCATTTATGCTTATGCTAAGTGCCATGGAAAAATGATCTCAAATCTAATCAATTTTTTGGAGCTTACATCCATTCAATCCCAACAATATTTGTATGCACACTTATAAATCATTTACTCTTTGTAAATATGGTTGAACCACACCACCATAATAGAATTCATACTCATTTTTATATTTTAATAAATTTCATTAAATGTAATTTTATCATCAGGGAAAACGAGACGATTAGAGCAAATGGAGTGTCAAAGTCAATGTCTTTATATTAAATAAAGTTTACATTAGTTTGAATTAATCAAAATTCATAGATAAAGTGTGTTGATCCTATATATTATCATCTTTTTATCTAATTATTCTAATTAAACAATTGATGGTTAATTTTTTTAATTAAAGATTTGATGATCAGCTCAACCGTACAAAAATATGCACAAAATTTTTGGATTGATAATTATAATATCTACTAATTACGGTATGAAATAATGAATGCTTTTATTTTTTATTTTGTAAAATAATTGTTTATTATATTTTTTAAAATTAAATACAAAATTATCAATTATAAATAATTTTTAGTTATTTATTTTAAACATAATCTAATTAATAGATTAAATGAATTTTTTCTTAGGCCCTTTTCTCCTCAATTTTAATCAAAATTAAATTAGAGGCTCTTAAAAACTTCTAGTTTAATTTGTTTAATATGTAGAATTTGAGTTGCACACTAGTTCTCTAGGGTACTCAATCTATTTCTGTATTTAAAAAATATTTTAAATAACAAAAAATCACAATCTTGCTTAAAACCAGTAAAAAATATCATTTGTTTCTTATAAATATTTAAGAAATAACTTTTAACAACATCACTTGTATGGATTCATTATTTAACAACATCAAGTCCTACCATGGAAGGGACATGATGGACAACGCATCAAAATTAGAGAAATTAAGAATCTCTAGATTATCTATTGTCGCATCCCCTTATGATGGACTCACTTGGTAGTCCAAAACGTTGGGTTCATAAAAATCTATATCATGTCATTCCTCCTTTATTTAAAACTATCCTCACCTGTATGGATTCATTATTTAACAACATCAAGTCCTACCATGGAAGGGACATGATGGACAACGCATCAAAATTCGAGAAATTAAGAATCTCTAGAATATCTATTGTCGCAGCCCCTGATGATGAACTTACTTGGTAGTTTGAAACGTTGGGTTCATAATACTCTATAACAGGTCATTCCTCCTCTATTTAAATATAACTTTTAGTCAATTATATAGAATTTTTAACCTTATTTGATTAAATTATTATATTTTAAAATAGTATTTATAAGTAAATTAATAATATCAAGTATAATATATTTCTATATAACACATAATCTTAATCTTAATTTTTTAATAAGAATGTAATCTTCTAACTTATAAATTTAACTTTGATCTTTTATTTAAAAATATATATCAACATTATTTACAATTTTAAAAATACACTTTTAATTACATTTATAATAATTATTACAACCATGTAGATTCAAATCTATTTTACTAGACCAATTTTGAGTCCACGAGAATGACTAGCTATACAAAGGGTACCAGGTCCAACTGCACTTCTCACAACTGGGAATGGTCTAATAACAAATACATACAGTAATAGCTAAATTAGAGACCACACTAGCATAGTGCGACTACGACCCTTTCAGGCCTATTCTAGGATTTTGGTTTGCTTAATAATCCTTAAAAATCTTAGTAGAAATATACTAGAGGAAATTAAAAGGAAAGTCTTGTAGATTACGCAAAGCCCAGAAATAGAAAGGGATTGCTCGGTCTCGTCTGGAGTGGTGAGTGTTATTGGGAAATCTAGTGTTTATGCAGAGCTGCTAGTCCCACTAAGATGGGTAGCTATCTTAGAAACAAACATATTAAAGTTACTTTCGCTTTCCTTTACGAGAAGTAGATAGGAGAGGAGAAAAGAATACCAACCTCAATCTTTCACTTGGTTCCCTGCTTGTTCCTTCTCCCCTCTGACAGATCTTTGTCGCTCTTACCTTGACCACTCCGCTTCAAAGAGTACTTGTAAAGTCAAAGTAGCATAATACCTTCAAAGTGGAGAGATCTACAATCATAAACAATATAGGACCAGATATATATTGACCAAACAAATGCATATATTATCAAACACACAAGAATGTGGATGAAACTTGAATAGCTTTATTGATGTAGAGATTAGAAGAGAGGATTACAACCCATTGATCTGAGCCAGCGTCATCCTCCCAGCATGAAAGCCCTTATTCACCTCATGAAAAGCTTAGATCACCCAACACTATGATATTCCACCAGGAAACCAACAACACTTCCTTAAAATATACAAGATTTCAGCCTCTAACCTCTCTGGATCTCTGGGATGAGAGATCCATATATAGATATTTGCAGAGGTGTGAGTCAGCTCTGGGTTTTTGATTGGTGTCATCCCACTAATAGTTCTTGGTTCCACTTGGATATTTCATTGATCTCTTACTCATCCCTAGGCGAATTCTGAGAGGCAAGTGTCATATGAGAAGTTTCTAGAAGATTCCTTGATCATCCACTTAGCAAACTGTCTTTGCCATTTGTCTATTCTCACTCATTGCACCCTATAGAAGGACTTTTCAGTATGCATCGCACCTCCCGTGTGTAGTATGTGCGATGCATCACACCCTAACCATGGAGCAAGTGAGACGATCTAGTTTTGACCAGTTCTGAGTAGTTTTTCATTGAGAACTTCTGGGAGATGATGTAATCAGTTAAACTTGTCCCTTTAGGGTATGAAACAAAAATTTTAGGGACTTAGAAGCCCTTGGTTTATGGACATATGTGATTGGGGTTGTAGTGCCCAAATATGTCTATAATAGTTGCCGCCTAAAGCATGAGGTCATAAATCTTTTGATGTCAGGTGAAATGCTTTATCATGAGGATCCAAGGTTTTTTGAACTGGAAGGTGACCTGTAATAAGATACAATACAATACATTATCTTCATGATATTTTCATGATCTAGCTGAGGCGGGCATTCCCATGCTCAGCTTTATAAACTCATTTTCATGTACATGGGACAGACAACCGTCTGTGTGGAAGATTGATGATTCTGATAGAGCCATCATCCTTTGATCTGGATGATCATCTGTGCAGCAATGATGTACATTTGATGCCTTTATTTTCCTGAATATATTGCAGCCCAGATGGATGAAACTAGATCCGGGGTCTTCAAACTCGTTCAATCTTCGCGCGAAGTACAAGTTGATCCATGTGAAAAGATGTTCTGGAGTCGAACATGGAAAGAGATCGCCTGATTACCAACCAATGATGTAAGCTGTTAACAGGCGTGAGAGGAATCAACGATAATGATGATGACCCTCAAGGTACTACAGTACAATTCACGTGGTGTGAAAATGGGACTTGGCATCGAACACCACGCAAAATCTTTCAGTCGAAGGCCATCGATGTAAACATGTTGCTGCAAGTGAGAAACTTGCCATTGAGGCATGCAAGCTTCAAAGTACTGAAAGGGTTGTTCCTAGGTCGGCTTCTTGGATAATGAGCTGTCGTCGACAAGAAGTGACTCGTCGTAAGAGGGCCTTAATCAATCCCACATCTATGACACGGAACAGAGCAATTTTTTTTGTGGAGGTGAAAACGATCTGGTGATACAGGGTTTAGGGTGGCAGTCATGAAAGAATGAAGCGTGAAGGTATTGCAGCGGGTGAGACACAAGCTGGGTTGGTGAATTCTCTGATCAACTTCTATTGAACATATCGGCGACACTGAAATGAATTCGTAGCATAAACCCCAAAGATGGATGGTACGATGGACCAATGGTAATATGACCGGTGAATGGAATAACCCAACCCGACTCAATCATGGTGATGGATTGAAAGTGTCATGTTCAAGAGCGACTTGCTACCAATAAAGTTTTTTCAAATTTTCTTCCCAATTTTCCCCAGTCATTACTGACCAGTACCTCTTTATTTTTATCAATCTTGAGGAGGATAACATATGCTTGTTCTATAATTTTCCCTTTGGGCAAACCCGTCGCTATGTTTTAACGAGCCTAGCAACAGTGAAACTCATTCTTGTCTCTATGGACAAGTTTGTCGCTATTGGTTTTAACGAGTTTAACGACAAAGACAACTTGGTCCTTTTTCAATTTTAGAGAGTCTGAAAAGGGACGGAAAGGAAAATCCAGTAATCCTTTTTCGTCATATAATCCCTTAAGTCCGAAAAAAGTATAAAATAATATGAAAGGGATGAATTTTTTATAGCTTTAAAGATCCGAACAAGACAAGCTCTTGATCTTTTTGTGTAATAATCCCTTAGGTCCAAAAAGATTAAAATCTAGAGGAGGGATAACACTTTCGATAACTTTAACAAGCTGGAGAGGCCAATTGCTTGACAATCTTTTCATATTTTACGAGTGAGATTAAAAGAGCTTAAAGGAGACTCGTTTTTGAGGAACGAGTGATATTTTCAGGTAGCAGCTGGTTCCAAGTAAGGTTTGGAACTTTCCAATAACGACAGTGTAAATAAGATGGCTAACATAATCACTTGTCGTAGCTGTTCCTCAAAAGGGGTAAACAATCAAATGGAGGCGTATGATTAGCTAAAAATAGAGTGGAGGTGATGGTAAGAACACGACCAAGGCTCAAAAGCTGATGATAATGCGATCGCAATGGTTATTTATCGAAGGTGGGTTCATTTTTTAATGAGCTTAAACTCTGGTGGAACATATGCCCATTGCTAGGTTTATTTTTTAACGAGCTTGAACTTGGCATAAAACTACTCGTGGCGGGTTTATTTTGTAACGAGCTTAAACCCTACTGTAACAATGCTCATGGCGGGTTTATTTTTTAATGAGCTTGAACCCTGCTGTAACACTACTCGTGGTGGGTTTATCTTTTAACGAGCTTGAACCCTACTGTAACACTGCTCATGGGGGGTTTATTTTTTAACAAGCTTGAGCCCTGCTGTAACACTGCTCGTTGTAAGTTCGCACACCCCCAACATAATGATGCAAATGGTTTCATGTTTACACAAGCTTGAAATGAAAAATTATTCTTGTTATATGTTCGCGTGCCCCCCAATCTTCATTGCATTCAACGCGGTTGTTGGAATGAAGGTTTACCGTCGAGATCTTTGAAAGACTCGACTTGGATTTTATGAGATCGTAATCAAAGACTCGATTTGGAAAGGGAGTTGTTTCATTTTTTAATGAGGTTGACACAGGAAAAGAACTATCCTCAGAATCCACCGTATTTACAGTATTTGATAGGAAATAAAAAACTGAAGGGTGATTAAGGTTGTTGGAATAATCTTCGTGGTAATCCGGAAGATGGGAACAATGGTGGTAATCTTCCCATGGTGCCTCTCCTATCATTATTGACTGAATGATTCCTTCGTCTGTAGAATGTACATGTGACCAAGGATTTGAAGAGGTACCATATTCCTTAGACCTATCTATCCAAACACTTGATGAGTGTTGATTTGGGTTTGCCTTCCATGCCAAAAAAAATGATTGCTACAATATTTCTAAAATGGTGATGACCCATGCTGACAAAATGTTCAGGAATCTTCCGGATCTTTTAGATATAGAAGATATCATATTGCAGGTTCCCACCGTGGCTACTTCCGCTAAATTGTTTGGAGGCGGTAGGGCAAAAGTACCCATCAATGTAGGGTCTTTTAGGAGGCGTACTCCGATATTTTGAAGCGAATGAGAGCTCCCATGGATCATTGGAATGATTCCCATAACTTGTGAACTATTGGGGTGGAAAGTTCGTTGATCAATGATTGTAATTCCTCCTTGAAAAGGAAATGAAATCTTTCTAAAGTATGTTGACACAACAACGGCCATAGCATAAATCCAGGGCCTTCCCAGTAGGATGTTGTAATTGAGGTTTCCATCGATAACTTCAACATCAATTTCTACTATTTTGCCCCTCAGTTCAACTTGCAAGTTACTTAAAATCCCGTATGGAGTGTATGTCCGTCCATCAAATGCTTTTAACGTCGTTGACGATCGCGACAAGGGTGGTGAGCCTAAAGTTTTCCAGCAACTCATTGACATAATACATGTAGATGCTCCCTCATCAATAATTGTTCGATGAACAGTTTTGTTGAGGGCTTTCACTTGAATAAGGAAAGCGAGTTAAGCTGGTAACTGAGGGTCATATCCTTTATGATTAAAAGCCACAAGGTTGGAATCCACTGGGTCAATCCCACCTATTCCTGATAATAGAGCCTGCTTCTGGGAAGGGCAATTTTGCAGTACCTCAAGTGTCGACATAGCGGACGGCGATTGGGCCAGGTCCTCTACTATATTATAATTCTGTGTTGCTCTGGCACGAGGATTAAATGTCGATTTGTGTACTACTCCCTTTGGCGGCTTTATCATTAGCTCAGGAATGATGGGTGGCACAACTTCGGTCGAAGTTGTTGTCGAACTACTAGGTTGATCATTAGCCTTGTTTTTCTACAACTGTGGATTCTCGTAATCTTTATTCCTAGTCGATATCAAAGCATCTTTTTACTGTTTTGAAACGGACAACATAAGCACTTGGGATGGGGAAGAATTATCACTAGCAACCAGATTGGTTCGTGGGTTTGGAAACGGATCAGTCAATGTCGTTGAGGTTTTTGAACTCTTAAAGAATTTCTTAATTTCAGCTTTATCTGGACAATCTCTCGTCCTATGATTCTCATCGCATATCTGACACCCCGCAGGGGGTTTCCTTTGCCCAGAAGGGTTTGCTGAAGGTTTTTTAGGAGACGACTTATCCTACTTCTTCTTTTCCCCTTTCTTTTTCTTCTTGACTCCTGGATGCTTCAGTTCTTTGCCTTTGTCAGTTGACAGGACATTTACCTCCGAGGCGAGAAGTTCCTCATTTGCATTTTGACTAGAAACTGTACGAGCTTTCTTTGATGCAACTTTTACGGTTTTTGTGCTAGTCGTACCTATCACGCCATCGTCGGCATGAGAGTCTTTGTTTGATTTAGGAGGAGGAGGAATGAATAATTCCGGTCTAGGAGCATCAGGGATTTTATCATAGAGCGTGCCAGACTGAGTATAGATCAAGTCTAGATATTGCGCACGAGCAATGACTTGCTCTTCAGTGATGACCCCTCCCTTTGCCACATCTTCTGTGATAGAAGGCAATAATGACTTAATAAACCATTCAACTAGCAGATGATCAGGCACATATGTTTTTACCATTCTACGACGACGTCGCCACTCGTGAATATGATCAGATATGTGAGTGGTCGTCATCTGTTTGAAATTGATAAGAAGCTCTGTTCCTGTTTCGTACCTTATTGGTAATTGAAAATGGGTTAAAAATATTGTGGCAAGGGTGTTGAAGCTATCGAATGAAGCTCTAGGAAATTCAATGTACCATTTTGTTGCCGGACCAGTTAACGTGTGCTAAAAAAGGCGAAGCCTAATCAAATCATCATTGGGAGTGTTGGATGAACGCCACAGATGAAAGGTCATCACATGATTCGATGAGTCTTCACCCGGATTTCCATTAAATTTAGGAATATCTGACGAAAGTTTATGAGGAATCACCGGCCACCAAGGGGCATAAGCAATTGGATCGTTTGTTAGCTGATTAAGATCCGGTAACTCTAAAGTCGTCACGAAGGGAAACTGTTGATTCAGGTTCGGCGAAGCATACCCAGGATAAGATGGGATTACCTGAGTAGTGGGTCTTTGCATACCAGCATAATGCATTTGATGCTGATAAATTTGGTAAGGTTGATGGGCATAACCATTTTGATATGATTGTTGTTGACCGTTTTGAATATATGGTTGCCCATTACTCGCAAAGACTTGTTGCTCAGATCCTTTGTAAACTTGTTGGAATTACGGTTGTTGATATTGTACCAGCCATGGTTGTGAAGCCATTTGCTATTGTCCAATACCGGCTATTTGACCAAGATGAGAGGTAATAGCACCCGTTTGAACCTGGGTCACTCCGGTTAGGAAGCCACTAATTGGTGATTGTGGCTGCATCGTGGAGACAGGAGGTTGTTGTATTACAACCTGAGAAACTTGAGGTTGGCATACAACAGGCAACGCTTGTACTTGCGACACTGTCACAATGGTCGGTGTAGTGGGGATATTTGACACAGGTAGGCTTTGTTGCATTGAGTATACAACTCTTGGTTGTTGAGGCAGTATTGGCACCCAACCGCTGAATGTAATTCGAGCATGAACCGAATTTTGTTGCGAACTCCCATATGGTTGTTCACCTGGAGGAAACAATTAAAGGGCATACTTCCCCCCATATGGCGACAATCCAGTGCTCAAAGGAATGATTGGCCTTTGGGGACAAGATTGCCCAAATTGATATTGTTGCGAAGGATCAATTTGTTGAGACTCAACATAAGAGATTCTAGATATTATTCCAAACAAACAAACGGGAACAGACCATACTGTCGAAACAATCCCTGGATGGACTCCATCTAGTGGTTGAGAACTAGTTGGGACAAATGGTACACCAGTGAACATTGTTGGAGTAGCAGCAGGAGGTTCTGTTGCTGCTGCGTCAGATGACACAGTGCTAGATGTTGATGGTTGTTCAGACATATCTAGTCTATCCAAAAGATTTCCTAGCGATTCTACAGGAACTGGCGATGAAGGGAGACTAACTTCTGATGAAGAAAGATATAGGGTGATCCTGGCTCCAAAATGCAATGGAGTACTAGATGGAGGATCCTCCACAATCTCTTATATAGCAATAAATCCAGGTGGAAGAGGTAGATCGTCAGGTCCGTAAAATATTTATGGTGCCGAAGAAGGTATAGACTCTGCAGTGACAGTTGTTGGAGGGGTAACACCTTCTGAATCAGCTATAGATGGAGCTGATTCAGGAATAGAACCATTTACCGTTACACTAGGATCAGTTCTACTGTCCTCTTGTCACCGCGGAACTTCTTCTGTAAACGCAGAGGTACCAGAGATGGTTGGAGTAACCGAAGTCCCTGAGGATGTTGGAACACAAGTTCCAAGAAAACCAGGGGACTTTGATCCGGTTAAGCGAGTTCGCTTTGTCTAGAATAGTTTCGTTTCCAGAGTCAAAGACGGTTGACTCGTTAATCTCAGCGAACGACGGGGTTTCGATTGACTTTCTTCCACGATTTCGGATCACTCGATCAACTCAAAATAAGGGAAAAATGATTTCGAATTAAATGAATTTTAGACGCTTTGACACAACTTGCTTTTTCAATTTTTAAGATTCGAGAAAAAGCTAAATATTACTCTAGTCACCTTCGATTTTTAATGAGCTTGAAGTGACAAGTGCTCAAATGGACCTTTTCCTTTAAGGAATCTGAAAAGGAACGAAAGAGACTACTCTGGAAATCTAAACAGAGGGATTACCAAACCAATCACAAAACTGCAGAATACTTTTTACAATACGGCAGTCAATCTTCCCGAATTCCGTGTTCAGTGCATTACGATCGATAGGGTGGCAGACACGGCTTCCTAAGGATAAAGGATATAGCCTATTGTGGTCTCCCAATATATACTCGATGGTACGTGGGAGCACAAGTCCGTACTGGCACTTGTCATCTCAAAGACGAGGAATCACCCAACCTACAATGAAAGCGATAGTTACCAGGCTTTACGACGCTGGAATACGTCTCTAGCCTAGACTTCTAAATGTTGTGCGTTAGGTTCAAAAGCGTTTTTATGTTCATTGAATTTATTTTACAGTTGATCTTCCTTAAGAAGTTTGCCTTTTAGGTTCACTGCGATGTAGATATACAATTCCTAAAATGCAATCTAAGATGATAAACAATCGTTTAATATTCTTTTTGCAATGAAAATCCTAGCTACTAAGTAAAGAGAAGCAAAATTCTTTCAACATAGAGCAGAGAGAACACACTAGATGCACTATCCTAAATCAAAATCAACAAGCAGTCTAAATGCAAATGCACATGCATGTATTTTTTTTCACTTTCTTAATGTGTAAATGAAAAAAAGAATGCTAAGTACAAATCTGAATCATTTCAAGTGACAATACTAATGATTTTCTCTTCAAAAGACGAAAGGAAGATAATGACGACACTTTGCGATTTTGAATTGAAAACTGCTTTTGACACTTGAAAAACTATTAATTCAAATCAAATGCAAGAGTAACAGTGTAATCGACCATCAAGAATAATAGGATTCTTTTCTTTGACTGAAAACGACACTTGTGACACTTCCAAATCAAAAGACGAACAATACATAAATCACGAACAATACATAAAAGCATTTACAGTTCTTTATACAATGGAGGCTGAATCATGCAAATGAAGGGAGTTTCCACAGTGGTATACTGATTACAGACAACACAACTCCTGAATAAAGCTGAAGAGAGTGAACAAAAAACCAAAATTTGGAAGCAGAAGAAGTCTTATCTGATCATCGCACTTGTAACACAAGGAAAGTGTGATGCATCCCACCTACTGCACACAGGAGGTGTGATGCATCCAGATTCCAAAGAGGAGAAGGTGTGATGGTCTAGGGATGAGACTTCAACTTGGTTCTTGGTCACAGTTTGCAGCTCAGTTCAGGGATTTAGGCTGAGCTAATGATAGTCAGTAAATGTAAATCACAGGGGCTGACCTAATGAGGCTACTTGAGCCACCACCAGGGCAATTAGGAAGTTTGCAAATTGATTGTTCAGTTTATAAACAAAACCCAGAGATAGACTGAAGCAACATTGATTTACTCTGCACTTGCATAGCAAATGCAGTTCGAAGGCTAGCTGGCTTAACTTCAGGCTTCGTCTGTAAGTTTATAAAGCAAACAAATATAGACAAGCAAACAAGCTATTCGCTCCCCAGCAGAGTCGTCATTTTGTTATCGAGAAATCTTGTGTCTATGTAGAGCTACTAGTCCCACTAAGACGGGTAGCTATCTTAGAAACAAACAGATTAAAGTTACTTCCCTTTCCTTTACGAGAAGTAGATAGGAGAGGAGCAAAGAATACCAACCTCAATCTTTCGCTTGGTTCCCTGCTTGTTCCTTCTCCCCTCTGACATATCTTTGCCGCTCTTTCCTTGACCTCTCCACTTCAAAGAGTACCTGTAAATTCAAAGCAGCATAATACCTTCAAAGTGCAGAGATCTACAATCATAAACAATATATATTGACCACACAAATGCATATATTATCAAACACACAAGAATGTGGAGGAAAACTTGAATAGCTTTATTGATGTAGAGATTAGAAGAGAGGATTACAGCCCATTGATCTGACCCAGCGTCATCCTTCCAGCATGAAAGCCCTTCTTCACCTCATGAAAAGCTTAGATCACCCAACACTATGATATTCCAGCAGAAAACCAACAACACTCCCTTACAAGGTACAAGATTTCAGCCTCTAACCTCTCTGGATCTCTGGGATGAGAGATCCATATATAGATATTTGCAGAGGTGTGAGTTAGCTTTGGATTTTTGATTAGTGTCATTCCACTGATAGTTCTTGGTCCCACTTGGAGATTTAATTGATCTCTTACTCATCCCTGGGCGAATTCTGAGAGGCAAGTGTCATATGAGAAGTTTCTAGAAGATTCCTTGATCATCCACCTAGCAAACTATCTCTACCATTTGTCCATTCTCACTCATCGCACCCTATAGAACGAATTTTTAGTATGCATCGCACCTCCTGTGTGTAGTAGGTGCGATGCATCGCACCCTGACCATGGAGCAAGTGAGATGATTTAGTTTTGACCAGTTCTGAGTAGTTTTTCATGGAGAACTTCTGGGAGATGATGTAATCAGCTGACCTTGTCCCTTTAGGGTATGAAACAACACTTTTAGGGACTTAGAAGCCCTTGTTTTATGGACATATGTGACTAGGGTTGCAGTGCCCAAATATGTCTATAACAATGAGTCACACCAATTTTCCTTATCTATGCCCATGTCCTCTAGATAGATCATGCAAAGACTCTCAACACTCCCTTATTTGTCCACACCCTCTATAGTCTTCCACCACAATTTTCATAGCTCAATACACCATGCAACTCCCAACACAGAGTCCCCTCTACATCCTCCCAAAATTATCATCAGGGCATGTTCCCTAAGCCTCGTGCATTGTCTTTCCAAAATTTTCCCCTTCAAATTTCCTCCCTAGTTCCTCTCTTGCGGCAAGGAAATAGGAAAACATCCTGAGGTCACCCTGTGCAACTTTGTAAACTGCTAACACTCTTCGCTAACTTTGCATTCCACAAAATCCTCTCCATTACATAGGATAGAGTCATATGGTTATGCATGTGAGGGGGTGACAATGACACCCCCTGCATTTACTCCCTAATTGTGTCCAAGGTGGTGTGCATGACTCTTGATCCACCTGTTACCCTATGATTCTACCCCCATCAGGGGAATTTTAAAACATATTATTAATAAAAATACAAAAACTTAATAAATTTAATTAATTAAATGAATAATTAAAAATAAAAAATATTTCTAAATATAAAAATGTGAAATGTATATATTTTTTGTAAGTCAAGATTCTATTCATTCTTCAAAAAAGAGGTACATGAGTAGAAAAATGCGGATTGTCTCACCCCAACCAAGTTTTTTGACTACCACAATCAGCATATGGTAAAGAAATAGAAAAACAACTAAAGGCACAATCCACAACTTAGGAGGCCAAAAGCACGAGTAAACACATAAAACAAGTAAAACACCATTAACCATACTAGTCATCTTATGTAATGGAGGTTGGGTTGTCTGAAATTGTTCATGGAGGAGGAGGAGGGAAGAAGGACCACCGAACATGCTCTTCGAAGTCGGTCATCCATGCCTCCAACATATCTACATTCTTGGTTAACATATTATGGCCTCATCATACCACCACGATGCACTCTCGAACATGGCACTGGAAGTAGGGCATTTTGTTCAATGTGGCAATAATCTTTGCATGCTCTTCCTATCACACCCATTCCGAGGTTTCCAAGCATTCTAATACCGACTGAATCAAATCTTGATAGTTTTCCAAACAACAATATTGTCTCTATCTGCATCTTGAATTACGTGCCTTCCCTTGTTTCCCCGAGTTGTCGTGGCGTATCTCTCCGCCCGGTTGCTGGCTCCACAAGGTGCAACTTCCACGGCCGACCATGAAACCACCATGAACACAACTACCACAAGCCCTAGAGACCGCCTGACCTAAATGACCAACATTTCTACCACCTTGGCCAAAGCTAGCGGTCATCACTGCCACCTGCAAGGGAGACTCCCGCCCCCTCGGACCATCCGAATTGAGCTTCAGTTGTGAAGAAGAATGAGAAATACGAGGTACTAGATGCATTATGGGAGAAATATCACTGTTGAGAATGGTTGGAGATAACTAGTGGGCTGCTACACAAACTATAATATCAACAATAGAGAATCTCCCCACACACACTAGTAGGACCATAGAAAACCAGTCCAAGATAAATGCAGGGAACCCCAATTCCAAACCAATGGAAAGTAACTAGACCCAAAATTCACCATCCCCGACCCTTTATAAGAAGACCACTAACCAAATCACCCAAGTCCAACATACCCTCTCCACAGAAACTACCAAACCTTGTAGATACCCGAGAAAGAACTACTGAGGATAGAGAGACAAATTCCATTCTGACACAGAGGAACACCCACCCATCCACAGTAGGACCAACAAATGTGTTTTAGAATCATAGATATGAATCCTTTCCCACCCGAGAAAACTACACACCATACACTAAATAGGAAATTAACCAAAATACACACCCATAAGCGGAGGAGGGGGCGTCGACGATGAAATCACCACCTTTCCCAGATAGGGTTCCCTTTGAACTTTTCACTCTCGTGCTAAAAGCTCAAGCTGCATTAGCCAAGATGATACCAAGCCCTGACTGCTTGGTAGAAAACCTCACAACCCTCCATAAATCTTCGATGGATTCCACATCCCGCGTGCTTCGAGGTTGATGGATATTTCACACAAATAGTAATAACACCTCACGTACACAAGGTGTCGTGAGAGGATGGGGAGGCTGGTCCTCGCACCATCGTTTAGGTGTTAGTCAGAAATTCCAATGCGTTACTTCATTAGCTTGGTTTATCACCCCGATCAGGGAAGCCTCTTCCAAAGCCACGATCCCTCTACACTCACAAAGGTGGACATCTTGTAAAAGTGAGGGCCAGTCCTAGATGAGTTCCTGACCCTAATGATCACTTCCCCAGTTGACGAGTTTGCTCGTTGCCTTGTTACCTTCTCGATCAACGTGCTTTGTGATTACATATTCGATGAGGGGAGCCTGGAGTGAATATGTTCACCGATAAGCTCAAGCCACAAACTATTGATCACTCTGTTGAGGGGGGACCCATTAATCAACTTTTGCAGCATGGAGGTTGCAATTTTAGAGTCTCCCGTGACCTGCGGTTTTTTCACCCCCATTTCCATAGCTACTTGCAATCCTTTCTCCATTGCTAGAAACTTAACCACATTATTGGTGGAACTACCACATGAGGCTGCAAAATACTTCATCACTTACCCCTTGTCATTATATATTTTACCCCCCGAGACTTGTTGGACTTTAGGTGGATTTAGAGGCACGTCAAAGTTAAGTTTGAAGAACCTCGGTGGGGGTCGGAGGAAGGTGGTGGGTGAGAATTCTCTCATTGGTGGAAGGGTAGGAAGTCCCAGAGAAATGGAGTCCAGGCTAAGAGCTAAAACTATCAAAATGTCGTGTTCCCTACCCTTCTCTTTCCAATCATCCTACGACCAATGGTAAATAGAGATAGTTTCCTTGATATTACACAACACAAATTTTCACACTTGGTTGGGCTAGATGGCTTCTAAGTGGATTACTTCCTAATTTCTTGCTTTCCAAAGGTTCTAGAGGACAAATCCTTGTGAAATACATCATGACCTGTTGACGATGGGGTTTTTAAAGAGCATCCAATGGCACATCTCTGATTATTCTTTAACACTATTATTCGACTGGTCAATCGCCCCAAACAATGAGGTAATCTAGTCCCATATATACCTTACCTTTGAGAAAAAGTTTAGTAAATGGTCAGTTGTTTATTCCTCACTATAGCAGAGAGGACACTAAGAAGGACCACAATTTTTTTTTTTTTTTTTTTCCTGATATTGTCCCACTTGAGAAGCTTTCCTTTCTAAATTAGCCATAGAAAGAATGAAACTTTTGGCTAGATCTTGGAATACCAGATCTATTTCCATAAAGGATTAGGATCTGGATCCCTTGAGATAGATAAAATCAAATAAGCTTCTTTAAGAGAGAACACAGATGTTGGAAGATGACCCCAACGCAATTTTTCAGGTTTCCCATTATTGAGAATAGGGTGTTGTTGGAGGATCAGAGTGAGGGTTTCCTAATCCAGAGGTGGTTCATGGGCTAGTCGGTGAGCTAAGAATTTCCACTCTCGCCATTTTGACATCGGGTTGGTTTCTTTTGATAAATATTTTACTCTCTCAACTCCCAAATGAGTGGTAAAGGATTGGATATCCCTAAGAATTTCCTCCCAGTTTAATCTAGGGTGTTGCATTCATGCCTCCTCCTAAAATATAGCCTTGCATCCATTCTTGATTTACCAAAAACTGTGATCATGTATACGATCCTTGTGTTCTTTTGCCTGATTCCAAATAGAGGATCCATTCAGTAGGTTATGATGGTTATTCAGAGGGTCCTTCCAGCCAACAATGCCTTATTTAAATGACCAAATTGTCTTCCAGATCTCTTGACCTCCCTGTAGCCACCTCCACCACACTTTGTCACTAAGGGCATGCGATAATAGTTATAGACCTTTTAGCTTAAGGCCTCCATGGAGCTTTGGTTTACATAATTTGTCGCTGGCCATTAGAGCCCATTTGTGACCAATCTGCGTTCTTGACCAAGGATATCTATGAAATTTGGAAATTAGATCCTTGTAGATGCTTCGAAGGGTCAGAAGGGACTAGAGTTGGTAAGACAAATTTCAAAAGGACAAGCCGACTAACAGAATTCAAAACCCTAAAGGTCCAACTGGAGAGCTTCCGGTCAATGTGATTGAGCTTTTCTTTCCAATAAGAAATATTTAAGGAGTTAGATACCAGCCAAACCCCGAGATATGTGCTTGGGAGTGAGCCAATTCTGAAGCCAAGGATTCGAGCTAGATGGCTTTGCACCCTTGGGTGAGTGTTAAAAAATAATATATTTGATTTTTCGTCGTTGATCAGTGTGCCCGATGCCAGCTGAAACTCCTCAAGGATGGAACCAAATTTCTTGGTTTCTTTCAGGGTCAGTTTTCCATATAACATATTTTCATCAAAAAATTGTTGGTGAGTGATAGGAGGGGATTCCTTGGAGATTTGTATGCCCTAGAGATTGCGGGACTCCATCGTTACCTTTATGAGTCTGCCTAGACCTTCAGCTGTTATGATGAAGAAAAAGGGGGATATGGGACCCCCATGTCGCAAACCTCTGGACCCCTGTAAGGTGAGAGAGGGTGCTCCATTAATAAGAATGGAATAAAAGGGGGTTACAATCATGGATTTGACCCAGCTATTCTAGGGGGTAGAAACCGAAAGCTTCAAGGATGGACAAACGATAGTTCCAATTCATGCGATCATAATATTTTTAGATATTGAGTTTAATGAGCATGCCTGGAGATTTGGATGAGGATAGAGAGTGAACTACTTCATGGGCCACCAATATACCATCTATGATTTGCTGAACTTCCAGAAAATCTGACTGTTCGGACCCTATAATCTTTTTCAATAGGGGTTTTAGTTGCTTAACTAGAATGCCTAGAATAATTTTATAAATAAAATTGTATAGGGAAATTGGTTGGAAACAACTTGGATCCAGTGTTTCACCTTTCTTTGGGATAAGTGTGAGAAATGTTGCATTCAAACCCGACTAGATTCATTGAGAGCAGTCAGAGTATTACACTAATTCATGGATTTCAACCCCTAGGAAGTATTATCCCACTTTGAAAAATTCAGAAGTGAACTCGTCCAGACCATGAGATTTTTTCGCATGGAGTGACTGAACAACTTCTTCCACCTTCGCATAGGAGATCTCCTGCATGAGAGCCTCATTCTAATCTTCCAAGATTAATTTCAGAATACATTGCTTGATTTTAGAGATGGGATCGCTCCGGTCCTTGTTAGGTTTCGTGAAAATAGTTTGGAAATGGCTAATCAACTCTTTGAGATCTCTTCATGTTACACTAGTTGTCAATCATCAGATCCATTGAGGGAGAAGATCTGATTGAAATGTCTGTGTTTCAACATAGTCATATGAATAATTTTGTGTTGCGTCCCCCTATTTCAACCATTGAAATCTTGATTTTTTCCCCCACAAGATTTCCTCATGTTTTCGTTGTTGCTCAAGGTCATTTAGTACCTCTCCCTCCTGAGTAGCGAGGGATTCAGTCCACCCTTCTAGGATGATTCGTTATTGGATTGATTGCATTTCTTCTGCCAACTTTCATTTTTATTGATGTATATTGCCAAAATTAGATTGATTCCATTCTTTGATTATCCTTTTTAATTCCTTCAGCTTTAGTTGGAAATTTTCCATTAGGTTGCGGCCGATAACTCAGATGTATTTCCACCATGCTTCAAGCTTAGCAAGGAATTCTATATTTTCAAGCTAGAAAGATTCAGAGTGGAAGGGGCAGTTCCATGGAGCCATTCTCAAGTGAATTTATAAGCATATTGGCCAATGGTTTGATCCGAGGTAGGGGAATATTGACGCTTGAAAGAATAGGTCTTGTTGAAGGATATTTTTAGAAATAAGAAAACGGTCTAGATGTGATGTGATCTAGGGATTACCTCCTTGTCTGATGTTCCATGTGAAGGAATCATTCTCAAAATCAATATCATCTACTCCCAGATCTCGGACAGTCTCCAGAAAGGAAAGGGAGATTAGATCAAGTCGTCTAACTCCTCCCTTGTTTTCTCCTAGGTCCTTAATCAGATTAAAGTCCCCATCCATAAACCTTCTCTAGGGAGCCTGTGCATTCAAACTTACTAGAAAGGGTATTCTAATAAGTGGTCCAGTTCCCAAAGGAAATAAATCTAGAGTCATAGAGGATTCCTAATCCTCATGCCCTACCCCTTGCATCCAGCTCCGTACACTCTGCCATGGTCTAACTTCTACTTGTGATTTCATTAAGATTTTATTGTGTTACATTGGTTTCTTAACATATTAATATATCCAGTTTCTCCTTCTAAATTCGTTCCTTCAAGTACCTCAACTTACCGTTGGAGTTGATGCCTCGTATGTTCCATGATCATAGCTTCATTGAGGTGGTGTGAGGAGAGATCATTGGTAGTACTCCATCAGGACATTGGTTTGGCCTGAGTTAACTAGGATCACCCCTGCTTCTCGAATCACTTCGTTGGTGGGTCCTCTACCTTTCTTCCTAGAGCTCAAGATGAATTCCACCCGCTTGGTAGGCGTTTCCTCAATCTCGTGTATCTAAATCCATTTCAGGAGGGGATTCTATTGATGCTTGGTGTTGCTCCCAGTCCTTAGAAATTTGATGGAATTGATCTAACTAATCTTGGGGGATTTCAGTTGATCCATCTGGCCCAGTTGCGCAAAAATGCTACCATAACCCTTTCATCAGAGTTAAGTTGGTCCCATTTGACATCATATTCTAAGATATTCCAGACATGGGAAAGGACTTTTTGGATTTATGTGCCCGCGCACTACTCTTCCGGTGACTTGCATTTAATTGGTTGTTTATTGTTAGGGTTTTCAGGACCTACCTCAACTTCCATTGCGAATCGAGGTGGAGGCACAATAGTGGGTGCTACTGGATGTTATTTTTGATTCGGCTCCACTAGGAGAGAAAATTGATTACCAAAGGTACGACTTGGGGCTGCTTGAGGGGGGCCTGATAGAGCTTGGGAAGGAGGGGCTTTAATGGTTGGAGGGCATTGCCTGGGGACTTATTGAATGCCTTCTGGAGAGGGATTTGGAGGAGGAGTAGTCTCCTACTGTGGGAAATCAAGAAGCAAGTGCCCATACTCATGACAAAGCTTGCATGTAAAAGTAACATGTTCGTATTCTAGTGGCTGGGACCAAATTTCATCCTGGTACTCTATTTCCGTTGACTCTAGGAGGGGTTGGAATATGTTCATGTAAAAACAAATGCAGTCATAGGAAGAGAATTGTCGTCACCTGGTGATCTCTGAGACTTGAAAAAATTCACTTATGGAGTTGCCAATTGAATCCAGAATAACTATTTCCCAAAAATCCTCTGGCAGAGTTTACAGTCAAACCTAGATGGGGCAGCTAGAAACTGTTCCTTCTCCATATTGTAACAGGGTTCCCAATTCCTCATGAATAAGCCAACATTGTTCATGAAATGAGGTCCATTTTCTAGAATGCAATTGCGGCCATCCAGATCTTCGAACATTACTCTGAAGAAACCAAAGGCACAAAGACAGAGATTAAATGGAGCTTTTGGTTTCCATTTTGAGTTGGATCCATCGGAGGATATCTGATTCTTTTGGCCAAATGCCCATAAATTTGCAAATTATTGCACGGTCTTGCACTAATTGTCGAGATTGTTCCAGGTGATGTTTATGGATCACCACTCACGGATTCTTTACAGCTTTTGGAAGGCATTGACCCTGCATTCGGGACTTCCATTAAGCTCTGAGCTCATTTGTTAGGGTTTTAACTCTGTTTTGAAGTTGTATGTTTTACATCTGGAGAAATATATTCTTCCTTAACAATTAAATATGCAGAGAACATAGTCACGGATGAAATGAGAACTATTACCACAAAACAGGTACCTGAGCCTAAAAACATGAAAAAACAACCCAAAAGTGAAAAAATTTTATTCGAGAATGATGTTTTTTTAAGGGTAAATTTTCAATTTTTTTTTAAATGGAAGTAAAAACCTTTTTTTTTTTTGAAAAATGAGGAAAAAAGACCTTAAAAAATTGTTTTATTCCAGAACGATGGTTTTTTTTTAAGGGTAATTTTCAACATTTTTTTTTAAAATGGAAGTTAAACCCCTTTAAAAAAAAAAATGGATGAGAAAAATCACCCTAAAAAAAAAATTGTTTTTTTCTTGAAAAAAAAAAAAAAAAAAAAAAAAAAATAAATTAAATAAAATAAATTAATAATAATACATAATAATAATAATAATAATAATAAAATAATAATTTTGGGTACAATTTTTCATTTTTTTAGCAAGGAGTTAAAAGAGAAAATATTCGGACTTTGCAAAACTGTAAAATTCCAACAATTCTCAGACATGATGTTAAAGATAAAATATCATGTCTCGAATCTTGATAATTCCAACTATTTCCTTTCATGTTGTTAAAGATAAAATATCTTGACTTTAAAAAACCTTGAAATTGTAATTGTTTTTTACCATAGCATTAAAGATAAAATATCATGGCTTAGAAAAACATTAAAATCTTTACAATTTTCAACCATGCAATTAAAGTCAAAGATTATGACTACAAAAAAAATCTCAAGTTTTCAAAATATTTCAAGCATGACATTATGAAAAAAAATTATGACAAAAAAATTTAAAAGTGAACCCTTAAGAGTAATTTATTTTTTAAATGAAAAATAAATAGCGATTTTAAAATCTTAGCCTAAGACAACTCGATACATTGCAATTTTTTTATAAATCAACCATCAAATTAACACGCGGTATAGGTGAACTCGACCCATTGTAATGAAAAATTAAAGACCAACCATGAAAATGATACATTGTGGGGGCATATTCCATTCATTATAATGGAAATTTGAAAATCAACTATCAAATTGCCCATAATGGGATCACGTTGTTAGACAAGCATCGATATAGACCCTGATTTTTTTATTTTTTTTATTAGTTTTCTAATTTAAATTTATTATTTAAATTTTATTTTTAAATTTTCATAATTTATAATTTAAAAATTTTTTTGTTTTAATATTTTCAGATTGTGAATTTATAATTGTTATTGATTTTTTTGTTTTGTTTTTTATTTAACTTTTTTTATTTAAATATATATATTTTTTTTCAATTTTTTTTTAGAATTTTTTTTTTTTTTTTTTTTTTTTTAATTAATTATTATGTGGTTGTAATTTTTTTTATTTTTTTTTTACTTAAAAATCGTAGGATGTATATTATTTTATTAATATTAAATTTTTTCTTTTTAAATTTCTATGTTTTTTTGAAATTTATTGTATTTATTTATTTTTTGTTTAATTTTTTTTTTTTTTTTTTTTTTTTTTTTTACATTGAATTTTTTTATTTTTTCATTTTTTTTATGGTGTTTTTTAAATTTTATTTATTGAGTTTTTTTGTCATGGTTCACTTTTTTTTTTACATGAAAAATCAAATATTTAAAAATTATCACTTAAAATTACAAAATTAAAGTGTAAAATTAACCTCTAAACAAAAGGGTTGATGTAAACATAACTTTTCAAATCAAAGATGAAAATCACTAACATTTAAAAGGTGTTTTATACTTATAACAAAAAAAAAAAAAAAAAAAAAAATTGTCAAAAACAACCCTCTAAAAAACAGAGGTTGGTGTTGTATCATCACTTTTCAAAATCAGCATGAAAATCACTAGCATTGAAAAAAAAATGTTCATACTTGATACATAAGAAAAATTAAAGTGCTAAAAAAAGGGGTTTTTTCTAGCATCACCACTTTTAAAAATCGGGTGATTTTTTGCTACCTCAAAAAAATGGGTACTGGTTCACTTTCTCGTTTGATCGGTAACTATATATGTTAGAGGAAGATATGAAGGGGTGCTCACTATTTTACCATGCTTCCTTTTAAATTCTTGTGTGGTTGCTTTTCCTCCTCATAGCTCCCATATATCAATGAAATTGAGGTGAAGGCCTCTCATCCATATAGTGGGCCTACTTATCATATGTATTCATCAACTTCAAATCATGTTTGTAGTGGTTCTTGTGTATCATCAGGGAAACATGTTTAACTGGCTATTTTTTGTCAGCAAGGCGGTTGAATCCTTGTTCCATGACTGTCTTTTCCATCA
Source organism: Pinus taeda (assembly GCA_000404065.3). Taxonomy (NCBI): domain Eukaryota; kingdom Viridiplantae; phylum Streptophyta; class Pinopsida; order Pinales; family Pinaceae; genus Pinus; species Pinus taeda. Next base: position 13,835 of record APFE031003941.1, on the reverse strand, counting down.
ATACATCTTGTAGATACTCTTATTTAGAATAAGGGGAAAGCTCATCTACTTTTTTTTTTAGTTACAATGGGGAGGGTTTCAAGAAGTGCAACAACATGGGGTCTCTATGTCTTCCTCTTCTTGGAAATTAACACCATTTCCGGGTGCTTCCTATATCCTCTCAATCTTCTAGCAGCAGGTACACTCCCCAAATATTTTTACATCATCATCATCTTGTTCATCTCCTTTGTGGGGGGAATTAGCAACAAAATCCTTAGGAACCCTTGTAATTTAAACATTGGGTGGATCGTTTTCCATATGGAAAGGTTCTATGAAAATTTCTACAGTTGCGAGGTCATGGGGTGAAGCTACAACTAGGAGGTCATGGCGTGGAGATGCAGCTGCAAGGTAATGGGCGGCGTTTCAACTGTGAGTTCATGAGGCAGAGTTGCATCTGCTAGGGAATCCTCTTGCAGGGTAGCAACATTTGCATGCAACGACCTTCCAACTATGTCATCCTAAGTTCTCCCTTCCTTTTGTAGTGCACTAACAACCAAAAATTTAATGAGGTCATGGTGGGAAGGGGTTTCCAATGGTCACTTAGATTTATGTACTGATTGTGCCGTATGCTCTAGTCTTTTTGCAAGAAAAAAAGGCATGTTAACCAACCTGCCATGATTAAGTGGTCTAACAAGGTGTGTTCTTGATAAACAATTACATACATCCCTTCACACGTGAAAAATATTTGTACAAGGAATGCAACATCATCATAGGGTAGTGATAATACCTTCCTCTGAAATCATGTGTTTTTCCTCTCCAACCGTTCACATGCCTCAAGGAATTGCCGCAAAATATCTAAATTAAGGATTTTGGGGGGATATTACTTTCTAGGCTCTTGAAAACTATATGCCCCACACCCACACTTTCTTTTTGTGCATGCCCTATAAAAAAAAACCGACAAGGTAATCCTTCCCTATGTTTCTTAGTTGAATCAATATCTTAATATGTTTCTTTAACGATCTCTCCATTATATGCAACAATCTTAATCACAGTCCTCCTGACATCTGCCTCTTTCTATTCAAAATTATTCAGATTCTTGCTACCGTATATTCCCGATAAAATGTAAAAGGGCAACGTGCCATGATCCTTTTCAGAATCAACCCAAAAAGAGAGACAATCCTTTAATGAACCCTCCATCGATATGCTATCAATGCTTAAATAGTTGCATCACTCCCTCCCATACTGCAAATGCAAATGGGCACCCAAGAATATGGTGATTTCAAAATTAACTTGTACCTTAAAGGGTGTGGCGTTTCCAGAGTAGCGGCTGGAAGCCGATGCATCACCTCTGGGTAGCCACTGAAGAATCTGCGCAAAGTTGTCCATCATCGCGTTCCGTTATCGCTCGAGGGCTTCTTCGAGCAATATTTTGATAGGATCTCCTGCCCCCTCGTCTTTCTTCTCATCTGCCATGGGAGGCCGTCAGGATTTTCGAGGCTGGTCTTGCAAAGGTTCGACCAGTTCAAGCCCTAACTCCTTATATCCTGACCTCGTCGGGGACATGCAAAGAAAAACCGAGAAAAAGCAGACCGCTCTGATACCACTGACCCGGATTTAAATAGGAACGCAATAGATTACAGAGATAACCATAAATACAGAGATGCGATAACCATAAATAAAGAGATGCAGCGGAAATAATACTTCATTTCATTAATGGAAAATACCGAAATATGCTTACAACCAGAATTGGAAATAAACCAGCTAGGGCGATGGTAGCTTATATCTGAGAAGAGATGTGCGGCTACATGCCTCTGAACCGTTCCAAATTGTGTTACAATGAGGCTCGAAGGCCTATTTATTGTTGAGAAACAATGGAAAACCCTTCACATTCCAAAACTTACCCCTAGAAGATGAAACGCCAAATTGTGGGCCCCGTTTTGGGTAAATTGGTACATCAATTTCCCGGGGTCGTAACTTTGGCATACGATCTCCTTGACGCGTACAATAGCTCATTAGAAAGATCTATTCGAGCAATATCATTGTTGGAACGGCAACACCGGTCCATGTTCCATGGACCCGTGTTGCCCCTGGGATCCCAAAAAACGTCGTTTAGGGCCTCAAAACGGCTCCGGAAGTTCAGGACCCGAAAAACTGCTAAAAATAGGAAGTTGTGCTACAATTAAGGAAACTGAAAAAGCTGAAAGAGACAATTGTGGGGGTCCAAATGGGATAGGTGGGTGGCCACCAACATCCACCTGGATCAATAGCCCAGTAAACAAGAAACAATGGAGATAATTTGTTTTATCATCTCAGGGAATGTGGAGGATGAATATGGGGGATTTTTCTTAGGCAATTGAGCATCTTCAGGGAGAAATGTTTCAAAGACCTTTGCTATGTGTGGGAAAGTGAAGTTCTTGTAGAGTTCCATGAGGGAATCTACTGAAAAAGGTTTCAAAGGGGCAAAGTTTTAAATTGCAGAAGCACAGTCTTCGCGCTCCAAGGATCCGGACAAAGGCGTGGGACTATAAACATATGCAGCAGATACTGGTGCAGATGTATGGAAGCATTTCAAACATAGGGGTCTCAGGACAACGTATGCAGCAGATCCAGCAAGCAACAGCTCAGTGAGTTGTTGACCTTTGCGCAATTCGAAAACAGTTGGAGGGACTCTGTGCAAAGATCGCCGTGCTGACAGAGTGACTCGAGGGCGAGTTACGATGTTTGTGTTGGGGGCCTGTTGGGCATGTAATCCCCCAAGGCATGTTTTGGGGCTCAAAGCCCAAGTTTTGACCGAATTTTGTTGTAAAGCTCCGTGAATTGCGGGTGCGGGGCGCGAAAGTATGATAGAGTCACAGGGTTGTCCACCCTAGTTTTGTGATGGAATGTCGACCTACCCATGGCCTGCGAACCATGGGATTGTATAAATAGAGCTAGGCTCTAAGTGTAAAAGATAGAGAGTAGTAGAGAAGAATAACAAGTCTACGTGATTGAGTCGCAAGTGTAAAGTGTGTTTTTGGGTCGTAGAGTAGGAGAAGGCTTTGAAGCTGAGTGCGCAGAAACCTAGTAGTCCGCAGCTGAGTGCGCAGGGCGGAGTCGAGTCTGTAATCGAGGAAGGAATTAATAAAGAGAAGTTTTATCATAATTTAGTGTATCTGTTCTTGGGTTAGTGCATGTTTGGTATAATTTGTGAATATACTGTTTATTTACTGCGCGCATCTGTATGAATGGTTTATATTGTTAAGTATAACTTAAAGCAAGCAAGTAGGCTAAGATAATCAACTAACATTGGAATATCAGTAAAGTCTTGGGTAATAACGTAGAAGCGCAGTGTTCAGCCCCTGAGTAGGGCTGTGCGAAGGCAGTGGATTAGGCTGCGAGGTACAGGAAAGTGCGCGAAGTGACTTGCGCATAGGATCGAACCGCGGACCACTTGAACTCATCAGACAACTCCAGGGTGCAGAAATTTGGTTCTAGCACCGTCCCATACTACTTCTGGTTAGACCTTAGTCCGCGCTACGCGGATTGTTGCCAAAAGGGCTAGTAGTACAGGGATTGCAACATTTAGGAAATGAAATCAAAGGTAATAGTGAGAAGGATATCATTGTTTTGGGCCACAATTGCCCTCTGATTGGGAATGTACCGAAAGTGGCACCCTGAAACGAATTTAGGGAAATGGTAGGTCTGAGGAAAATGAATTGGGGTAGGAAGGAGTTGCACATACCCAATTCATTACTAAGATCTATGAATTTATGTTTTAACTAGTTGTGGAGTTTGTAGAGGTTGAACTCAAAATCGGTTTCAAGGATTTTATATTCTTGGTCTACCAGTGGTTGATGGTTCAAATCAATTACAGGGTGTAGAAGGGGGTTTTCATATGTAGCCTTAGATTTGCCTTTAGGAGCCATGCTGGAAAGGAAGTCATCACTCGCTGTTGATTTGGGCGGGTGAGATCACGACCTTTCATTTGAGTGCGAACCTTATTGCAAACAACAAATTGTCGTATCAAAATTCTATTTAAACTAATAATCGCGGTTATACAATACGATTTGACTAATTAAATAACTTAATTAAAACTAACTTGACTGCATTTAGACTGTGCAATCAAATACGTGTAACTAAACACACTTTATTTAACAAGTCTAATCACGCTTAAATGGTGTGATTAAACAATTAATCCTATTTATTTATTTAACTCTAATGTGGTATTTAGACTTGCTGCACATTATTCTTGATTTTCTAAAGGTATTTCTGATCACATTTTTTCATTTTTTTGGAATGAAGTGACATTTGAATTTGCTCATTTATTAGGGGTATTTTCCTTGTTTTCATATTTTTATTTCTTTCATTTTTTCACATATATATTTTTTTCTTTTGTATCCACTTTCTTTTTTTTTTCTTTTTCTTTTTTTTTCTAATTATCTTTTTCTTGGAAATCATTTGCAGAATGAAACATTATTTACAATATCTCATATAAAAATCAACAAATAATCATCAGTTGATCCTATAAATTATAGGACCTTAACAAAGGTCTCGGTGCTATCTTAAAGAAGAGATATTAGTGCTATCTCAGGAAAAAGGTCTTGGTACTAGCTCAGGAAGAAGTCTCAGTGTTACCACAAAGGACTGTGTATTTAGTTTCAGTCTCATTGCAGAAGGAGAAGTTCATTGCCATTATAAATGATCACAGGATTCGATACAGTGACCTCAAGTGATCTTATACAATAAGAAATCTGAAAATTAAGTGTGTCTCGGTGGTAACTATGTCTCGGTGCCAAGAAGGTCGAAGAGGAAAATGAGTCAAGAAGAACCAAAGAGCAGAAGACAGTCAAGAGAACTAGTGTCTTGGTCTTGGAGTGGCTAATAGGTCAAGAGTCTTGGTCTTAGTATTCATCAATTGGAATCTCTATAAAAAGAATTTATGCGATTTTTCCTCTCAAAGAGTGAGAGGTTTTGGCCCTGGCTCATAGTCTACATTTTGTGTCTCTTGTCTATTTATGTTCATGCATTGGTAGCTATTTGATGAAGAAGAACACTAATAACTTAAGAAAAAAAGATCCTAATTGAAGCGAATAAAGTTTGTACTTCTCGTTAAATACTCCAAAAGGCTTGGAATATGAAGATATCCATTGAGGATAGAAAGATTATATATTAAAATGTATGAAGAATGATGATACAATGAGAATGGGGGTCCTATATAGCCAAGTAAGTACCCTTTCATGAACAGTTATGTCCTTTAGGGACATACCTTTTCATTAATTGCTAACTATTTAATCATTTAATCTTTTTTTTTTTGTTGTTTTTCTGGGCAAAGACTAAACTATTTATATTAAAGAAACTGAAAAAATATTTACAAGAGGATTTAACCTCTGAGAGTGAGTGAGCAACTCTCTTTCAAAACTTATCACAAAAAAGCCTGTTCCGCTGATTGTAAGGAACATTAGACAAAATGCTATCAGCAGTAATACACTTCAAAGCAGAGGATAAAGTTTTTATAGGCTTGGAAGTCTACAAAAATGCAAGACATGGTAAAAAATACAAAGATTATATGCTTGCTCTTCTGGAAGTGTCGCAAGCCTCGGTACGCTGCGCCTTGGTCGCCGAACAGATTTAGCCGATCCCAAAATGCCAAATTAAAAACACGCATGAACAGAACAGAACATATATATTACCCCCAGACCAAGAGCCGAAGACCTTACCCTCAGAACGACGATGACTACTTGAGATTTTTTGAACATTGCTCGGCTTCCTTGTCCGGATCTCGCTCCCAGGTAACCTCCATCCCGTCCGGGATATCTTCAGGTGTCATTCCTGGCGGCAGTTTGAGGTAAAGGATGTTAGCAAAGGAGTTATCAGGCTCCTTGTCCAAGGCTTGCTTCTGGGGTGAAGCCTTCTTGGTGACGTCCATCGCTTGTGGAACCTCAGTAGTTTGCTGAGCAATGTTCATGGTGTCCTTGTCCTTCATGCTTCCTATCTCCTGTAGCACCTCTGCCTGCTCGTCAGAGTGTGCAAAAGTGCTGTCATCTTCAAGCCTGCTCTGAGAAGAAGGAATGTAAGAGCTATCTTCCATTCCCCTCCTCTGCGATGAGTTGTTAGAGGGGGAAGGCGTCTGTTCCTCGGTTTCCTCCTTCAAGCTTCCCTCCTCCTCCTCTTCTTCAGAGAAAATAACTGTAACAAGAGCTGAGACGATGGGTTTGTTAGTCCTGCGTCTGAATTTGAATTTCGCCGACTGCACAGTGTTGCTGATAGCGTAGCCTGAGTCTTCCGACCCAATTGAAGGGGGCGAAGCACAAGCAAGGGGTGAAATGTGTCGTGGGCTTTGACTGCCCCTGCCTCCTGAGCTTCCCCTCTACCCATAGTTGCGTCCACAGCGAGGTGTAGCGCGCAGACGAGGAGCCATGGGATGCGAAGGATGCTCTGTCGCCACCTGAAGATTATACAACGCAACAATTGCTCCTCTGCCCACCTCTAAATTGAGAATTTCGAAATCGTTTACCGGAGAGGTCACGCTTCCGCGGTGCAGCACCACTACAGGACGAGACCTTTGCTCATTCCTCACCGCTACCTCCCGAGACTGCCATGAACCAGACGCCGACACTGTACAGAAACGAACCTTGAGGGAAGGCCTGTTGCTGCCTATGCCTCCCTCCTCTTTCCTTGCCTGTCCTTCCCCTCCTTTCCTCCTCAGAGCCCCAATTCCCCTCCTGCGCACAAAAACAGACAGTATCGAATGTTCTGGCAGCCATCCTGTAAATTCCCTCGGAGTTTCCTTGGGACAGAAGCCGAATTGAATAGCAATGAATGCTATTCATTACAACCCGCTTGAACTCCATATCAATCCGCCTGTGCATCTGCCCACTGTCCTCTCCGCGTGGCTGGCACATGGCTTTACCTTAAATGCATGTTGACACCCGCATCCGGGTCATTTAATCTTATTTGTTGTTTTTACATTATTTGTGTTTATTTTTATATAAATTTAGTTTGTTACATTGTCTTCGCCTTTGAAACGCTTTGTCCTCAAAGCTTCCTGATGAAGGATCGATTCTCTTCTGTTGATTTGGTATATCTTCTTAGTTCTGAGCTTTCATCTTTGTTGATACAAGATGATATGATGTTCTGAGCAATAGACAAAATTGTCGTACTAAAAACGGATCAGACCATCCTAGTAATCTTTTGGGAAATCCTTTGACCCTTGGAGCTGTGTGATGAATAGTTATTGTATGATTGGATTGAGCTCACTACACTATTCTTCGAAACATAAGTTTGTTGTTTATGTTCTGCGTGATATATATTTGTAGATTTATTAAGGCATCTACTCTTGTGATTTAGATGTAGATAAGGAATTTTTCTTGTTTGAACTTCCTTAAACATTTTTATGGCAGTTTCTTGATTTCCATCAGGCATTGTTGTTGTCGACTTAACCATTGAATCCTTATTTAGGGTGTCCTCTGTTTAAATGACAACCGTTGAGTACGTTTTTACTTCAATAGGGTTTGGATTTGCCTGAACTGCGAGATTAGTGGTATTGATGTTTGTTTCTTCAGTTTGGATTGCTACATTTGGAGATTTTGATAGCTTCGTTTGCGACAAGTTCTTTGAACATATTTGTCAATGATTTCTATTCATCCTTAAATTTTTTAATTTGTTTGAGCAAATTTTAATTATGATTTTTGAGACATAAGCCTTCCTCATTCTTCGGGTTAACTTTATTTTGGCCTTCACACTTCTCGTCTTTTAATCATTTGATTTGTTCTACTAATGTTTGGTTAAGGCTCTTTAAACGTAAATTTTCTTCTTCTTGTTCCAATAAATGCTCCTTAAGTTCCTTCTTTGATGCTTCAACGTTCTTGACTTGTTAGAGTAGTTTTTCTTGGTGATCTTTGAGGCGCAAAATTTCTTTTCTTTGCTGCCGATGACTTCTTCAAGCTCTTTTTGCTTCTTTGATATAGTTTTTTCATTATCTTGAAACATCAAGTTTGAGATATCCTTAAGATCTTCTAATGAAGATTTTATTGATTTTGATTTACTTGTTATGTCTCGAAATGTGACCATCTTACCTTTATAAGGAAATGTCGAAACTTGTTTCTCTATGTTTAACATGAATGTACCCAAATCCTCAAATGAGGGTTGACTGAGTATGATGTCAGTCTTTTTATTCGTCCTTACAACATGAAATTGAGATATGTACTCATAGTGACCTATTGTCACTTGTAGATCACTAATTTTATACTCTTTTGGATAAAAAATATTTTTTTTTGCACCAATGCTAAGCTCTGGAATTAGTAGCTGATTTGCCAAGTTGATGTTGATATAATTTTTATCGTTGTTTGTGTTGATGGCGACCTTAAATTCTATGCCTTGGATACTTCCTTCTAATGTAATTACTCTGTTATCTATAACTGAAAGACCATTATAAGAAAACCTTTCTTCCTTCATCATTTTAAAATTGAGCTCCATCCTTTTTTTTCAATGATTGATCCTATTTGTTTTGTTGAGATGGCTTAAGGTTTTATGTAATCGCCTCTTTTTTTTTTTTAATATAAACCCCCTTTTTTAAATAATTTTTTTTAACATATAATTTTTTCGTATTTATTTATTTGATTTTTAAAATATAAATATATTATTATATATATATATATATATAATACTATATCTATATTTAATATAATAATATATATATATTTTCAGATTATTAATTTAATAGCTTTAATTAATTAAACTAATTGAATTAATTGAAATAACTCAATAGTTAATATAGTCTATTGAATTAACTCAATCGTATATGATACAGTCCAACCATGCATTAAGCCATGAGACGAGTCGTCGATCCTGCACGAGGAAAAGTCGCACCTCTCCACGACCGGGCACAGGTTTTTTTTTCTTTGCGGCACAATTCTTTGCAGCGTCGATTTTCCCTGTAACGTCAAGAGTATCTTACCATTCCCGTATCCTCACGACAGAGACGACAGATAGCCTCTGACAGGCCCTCAATCCGGGTTCCTTCGCGGATGTCAGGCGTGGGTAGTTGACGGGGTTGGAGTAGCAGCAGGGTCAGAGTCCTTCGGTGAGTTCTACTGTTGTGTGGCATGGGCTGTCAGTATAGTGGCTTGGAGAACATTGGTCGAGCAACATTGTGGCTAGTAGTTGCGTTCACCGTTGATGGTGGCTGGTTTAAGCAACATTGAGTGCGGTTGGGTGCCCTTTTGCGTCGGGCTGCCGATATTGGCTTGGCGGCTAATGGTTGTTTAATTTATTTTTTTTATTTGTTAATATAATTTATTTTAATTTTGTATGTTATATTTTTTATATAATGTTTTATTTTTTATTTTTTGTTATTTTTTTTTATTTTTTTATATTATATATATTTAATTCTTTCCTCCTTTTTTTTTAATTTCTTTATTTATTTTGATTTTTTATATATATATACTATATATATTTTCTTCTAATAATGGCTAAGTTACCGGATCCGGCCCTCTGGGGTACAGGATCCACGGATCCACGGATCTGATCCGGATTCGGATCCGGATCCGCCTAAATACGTCCAAGAACCGACAGTAATGTGATTCGCAGAGGACGATTCGAAAAAGAAGAGGGGAGAGAGAACAGGTCCACGTCACACACGTTGCGGCGGTTTTCATCGCGTTGAGAACATTTTCCAGGGAGTTTCCAGCAGTGCGTGGTTTCGCACATCGACAGTTTAGGCGCGATAGAGCATGAAACTACATGGAAAATATATTAGTTTCATTTCTTTTTTATTGATGCATGCAATCAAGCGCGACATTTCAAGAGGCGGCGCTTTCATTCTCCGTTGTTCTCCATAAACCGATATGCATGTCATCCAGATTACACATGAACGGTACACTGTCCACCTAGCATTTTTAATCTCAGAACGGTTAGCCGACACGATTTCATGGTCTTTCGTATAACACAGCCTGGTTTCCAGAACACTTTCAACTAAAATCGATGGGCAAACTTTGATAATGCATAGGTTAAGACCGTTTGTAAAATTACTTTTTAATTGTTTATTTTAAAGATGTGAGTATTTTCCAGAACCAAATAAGAATATTTTACAGAACCTAAAATGTGATCATCTAAATTTTCTCTCTATTTTAAGATATAATAATATAAATGTTATAAATATTATTTTATTCTTGATTAATTTATTATCTCTAGAAAGGCATGCTACTTTATGATTGTACAGTTAAATCGAAAAAAATTGATTAACTTTAGCTTGATTTTAATATATAAATAAATAATTGTACAGTTTTATGGAAAAAATTTGATTAATTGTACGATGATTTATATATTGGGATCTTAATAGACTTAAAATATAGGTATGTATTTTTTAAATTATATTGCTTTTTATTTATAATTTAGTTTTGACTTATAGATTGGAATTTGAACATAAATTTTTATTTTAATACTATATTTTTTTCTAATTTTTATTAATTAATTTAAAATTTAAAATGATATATAAAATTTATACAAATTTAAATTATACATATAGATTATAGATAATAAATTTTAATTTTTAGTTTTGTCTTAATAATCTTAACAATATAGATATACTAGTGCCATAATAGTAATTTTTTTTAAATGATTAGACAAAAAAAGGTTATAGAGGAAGTAATTGAGGATGCATTTTAACAATTTGCTATGTCAAGTCAAAAATATATTAAGAGGTATATATTTTGTGTCTATTATTAATTTTATTATATTTTTTAATATTATTATATTTTTTGTACTTGCCGTATCTTTGCCGTATTCGGATCCTGGATTTTTAAAAAACTAGCGAATCCGGATCCGTATCCGTATCCGAATCCTGGTAACTTAGAATAATGGCCAAAGGCCCAACAACAAGCTGGAGAAACTCGAAAACTAGTAGCGAAACACAAACATCACGACGGCAACACAATTGACGACAGGTTGATGGCCAAAGGCCAGATCAGATGAAGCTTTGATACCAAATGAAGCGAACAAAGTTTGTACTTCTCGATAAATACTACAGAAAACTTGGAATATGAAGATATCCATTTAGGATACAAAAATTATATATTAAAATGTATGAAGAATGATGATGAAGAAATGGTCATACGTTTGAATGACTTACTTAACGCAGTTGAATCCCAAAATGATATCTAAAATGATGATACAATGAGAATGAGGGTCCTGTATATATAGGGAGGTAAGTACCCTTTCACGAACAGTTATGTCCTTTAGGGACATACCTTTTCATTAATTGCTAACTAGTTAATCATTTAATCTTGTTTGTTGTTTTTACATTATTTGTGTTTATTTTTATATAAATTTAGTTTGTTAGACTAATCTAAAATTGTAAAAAACACTCACAAGCAGTTACTAAAGGAAGAAAAATCACCTAATATTTGATGCCTTAGATTTTTCAACATAAACCTCATTCAAATCCATTTGAGAGAGCCATAATTTTCAGGCATTAACAGTTTGCTTGCAGCACTTATCTTCCTAGCATCAGTGTCTACAGTTAAGATCATCAAAGGAGGGCCTGGGGCCATGTTGTTTGTACTCGAAGTCTTGCCTCCTCATCATTTTTTCCAGCATTGAGGCTCTTGCTTACAGTGGCATAAAAACTATTTGACAGTCGATTTAATTCATTAGAACATTACTTATATTATATATTTGTTGAGGATTGATATATTAATTACAAATCTATGAATACGAAATAGCAGTTGTAAATTTGTTATTGGCAGTTTGTTGCATCAACACTCATTGCATTTGCATTGCACCCTTTGCATATAAGTTGGACCCTAATGATTGATCCTATCTGTTAGCATTCTCATAAATGCATAAATCCTCCACAAGGTAAGTGAGATTGATCCTATCTGTTAGCGTTCTCATAAATGCATAAATCCTCCACAAGGTAAGTGATGAATCATCAACATTTGTTCTGATCCTAAGAGTATTCACGTTGTCTCTAATTACTAATTGCAGACCTGAATAGTATTGACTCTTACCTCAAAGGGTTTTTACCTTGTTCTTGATTTACAATTAGCATTGTGTCACCTAATTTCAAATTCTGATTTGATCACTGTTGTTGATCATCATTTGAATTGTAGTATTATCACTTACAAATCAAAAATTTTCCACTGAATGGAATAAGTGTTCTTATGGTCTTAATCTGATAATAAGATCATTGTTACAAAGTGAGCAACATATCTAATCTTACAGTCAACCCACTCCTAAAAAGCATTGAATATCTTGTTTAAATTGGTGCGATACAATTTGATCATTAAAAGACACCTTGGACTTGAAATATGTTAATGTCTCTTGTCCCTTCACGAAATTGATGATCTGATAACACCCAAGTTGGCATTGGGATAATCTAACTGTGAATCCTCGAGCAAATTATCGTTCCAATCTTTGTTGGCATGTATCTCATTGATATATCTCAGGAGATTTAAATTAAGTGAGAGCATTGATAATATTGTGGTAATAATCATTTGCATCTTGTTAAAAATTGGCTAGGCACATTCTGTAGTTGTTGAAGTCTGGTATGTTTTGGGTTTCTATACGTATTTCATTGGCACTTAGTATCTTGGCACATTTTCTTATGATTGAGGTTATAAATCATTGACAAGTACTTATAACCAAACCATAACTAAGTACTTAAACAACGTAAGCAATCTTAACTTTAGAAGCACTCGTAATCCTTGCACTTCATCTGGGGTAGTCATTCATCCAAGCAATGATTGTCCATCCAGTTAATTGGGATTTAATCGACAGTAAGCAAAAAATTGACTCCATAAGGCACTGGTCTCAAAATTGAATCTAATCTAACCTTTAACTCTTGCTTAAATAAACCAAGTTGCTAGGCCACTCAATCATGTCTCCCTGACTCGTTGGTTTCCAACTTGTCCTTCCTCTTCACATTTCCATAGGGACTACTCCCCAATGCCTGCTGTTGGGAGACAACTAGAATGGAGAGATCGAAGATCAGAGTGACAACCCCCGGCCTGAGTAGTTATTGCAGTGCCTGTACAATCTGAGCAACAACAGGTCCACATACAAAGAGGAGCTAATTCTTCCCTAAAAAGTAGTTCATCAAGAAATTTGCTAAGATTCGTCTGAAATTGTCTGCGACCAGATGTGAAAGGGTATTCAATTGTGTTTGTGGGCTATGGTTTCTCAAGGGTTTTTTTGGGGTTAATTGTTTTTTGTAGGCGGCATACCTACTCATTATGGCGTGGCCCAATTCTTGAACGAAACATTTGTAAGCTGGAAAGTGCGACTGATTTTTGCAGTGTTCCACGGGGACTCCCCCCCCCCTAGGGGTCTAGTTTCCTCGCTCTCTCGCGCTCCGGGGACTTGGGGACGCGTAGGGGACGTTTCCCCACGCTCCCAAAATGGAGGAAACTTAGGGGGATGTGCCAAGGAAACGTTTCCCTTCCTTGAGGGGGCGTTTCCAAAAAGGGGGATGTGGGGGGACGTGGGGGGGCGTGGGGGACGAGAAGGGGACGTGGGATGTGGGGGGGGCGTGGGGACGAGAGGGGAACGAGGGGGGAATGTGCCAAGAAACGTTTTCCTTCCTTGAGAGGGGCGTTTCGCAAAAGGGGAACGTTGGGGGGGGCGTGGGGGAGAGAGGGACGAGGGGGCCGAGGGGGGGGGGGCGGGAGGGGACGTGTGGGGACGAGGGTGAGCGAGAGGGACGTGGGGGGCGACCGGGAGGGGGGGGAGTGGCACACATTTAAATGCATTAAAAAACCATTTTAAATTAACTAAACGCTGAACTTAATCTTTAATAAGAGTTAATTAAGTTTAGCGGTTTGGTGTGGAGAAGTGTGCGTGGTGGTTGGTGGGTGTGGCGATGTTATAAAACCGGCACC
>APFE031003931.1:2478-17065 GCA_000404065.3 Pinus taeda | reverse complement strand
GGAGAGATGATATCATATTATATTTCTTGGTGATTAGTGTTTGAGGGGTAGGGGGTGAGCAGTGTTTCACTCCTTCAAACATAACATGGTTCATATTAATGGCTTCTATGATATTTGACACTCATTAAAGGAGCTATCTAAACATTTTCTATTTTCATGCTTTGTGCTATTCTAATTATGACGACAATATGTAGAAGTTCCTAATCACAAAAACTAGCCCTAGGCCATCCTAGTAATGAAACAACTCTCTTAAATTTGGTTTAATAAATCTTTAAAAACTAAGGCTTGATAAACAATGTCCAATAAAAATTTGCATGGTATGAAACCTTGTATAAATATTTATTAGTATTATCCTACAATGATCATGTAGAATAGTTATTCAAGGTTTTATTAAAAGTCTTTAAAACATGACTTCTTCTAATTATTACTTGCAATAATCAAATTCCTTGAACTTACCCTCTAAAACTCGATTGGAGTTCTCCAAATACACACATAATTGATATGATTCATTGAGTTGCCATAGGGTTTAAGAGTTCAAGTGGAATTCCCCACAAGTGTTGATCTTAAATTATAACCATCCTCAATAAACTCCTAAACTTGACATGTTATAAGCTAAATTTGGCATATTCCAAGCCTAATATTATCAATTTAACAACTCATATCCATTCACAAACATAAATTATTAATATATACTTATAATTCATAAACAAATGTAAGCATAACTATAATCAATAAAATAGACATAAATAATGAACACATGGATTTGGGAGGAAAACTCACCATAGAAACACTATAAGACTGATCTTATTAATCACAAAAGTTTTTTCACTCCATGGTGCTTTGTTCTTTTATCACAAATTCATTTTCCTTATTTACAAATAATATATAAAATGATGATGACAAATGAATAAATGAAGGTATTTCACTAATGCATAATCCTTATTTATAGGAAGAGGATAGGTTGATAAAATGAACCTCGATCATTAGATGAGGAACTGCTAGACATAGTCAATCACAATATCTCTTTCTATGTTAATTTAACCAAATTTACATTCATTTAAAGTAAGGTGGGTTTTATATACCAACACTAGGTATACATGGCCTAGTGTGGACCACATTATAAGCATGTTTGTAGAAGCCAATAGGTTCACAAAAATAACAATTTTAGTAGATGCAATGAGATCACCATCTCCACATACAATATACCCTAATAATGTACTAAAATGAATCCCAAAAATGCACTCAAACTGAAAGAAATACGTGACAATGAATATTGCTCAAACATAAGCTCCAATGGCTACGTGGTCTTTGAGTATGTTGTACATTAACCATGCTTCTAGACAAACCTCCAAAAATTTATGAATGCATTATTTGAATGCTATAATGACCATTTTAGAAAACATTGTAGGGACATCCTTAGTCGAAAATGCATGACATTGTCTAAACCCCATTTTGTAGCAAAAATTTTCTTCTACTTGATAATACCCTAATAATCCATTGATGGGTTTCCTTCTCGCAACATGGTCAAGCACCTAAACATTTAATGTGATCAAGAAATTGTCATGGACAAAAGAACCATTTAATCCCTTGACATCCACATAGACACACATCCTTTTTCTTGTTTTGTTATCCATAATTACAATCAAGGTAATCCACTCTTAATTTTATAGAAAAATAATATTTCAATAAATGACATCTTGTCTATTTCCTCCTTTAAGTTCTTCCTCACTCGAGAATACATATTGTAGGACCACTTCTTGATTAGTTTGAAATTTGGTTCAACTTGATTTTCCTCTCCCCTAATTCTCTTTTGATTCCATTAATCTCTATAAACTCCATGGAAAAATGCTCATATTATTTAAGCAAGTTTGCAACTTACGAAATGATATTCAAATCCTAGTAATCTCCAATTGACACTATGTTTGGCTTATATGTAGTACCGTATTGCATTTACTTATCTTTAGGGATGATTGATAGATTTACTCACCTTCATCATCCCTAACCTCCTTAACAACTCTCTTTCAACCATTCCCTTAAATATGAGTTGGTACAACTCCTCACACTATCCTATAACCCTATAACAATAACACCTAATCACCTACCATATATTGAAAAAATTGGATATACATTTTTTCTTTCTTCTTGCTGCAACTACCTTTGGTTTGGTGCTTTCTACCACCATTGGGATCAATCCTAGTAGTTTCCCAGAGTCACTGGGTGACCACCAGCTAATCCCATAGGCACTTATCCTATTAAGCCCTCAATGAGCTAAGTTTCCTTTGTGACTGGCTCGACACCAATGGTCTTGTTCTCTATGAAACGAACAAAGGCCGAGGCTAAGCCCTAAACCTCCCATCCCCTTCATACTTCTTTACCCCTTCAAACTTATTTACTCCCCTGGTCTTCTTCTACTTGAAGTGACTGAGGATTAGCACTTATCCCGTAGCCTTCTATCCCAATGCAATAAACTTGTGTCCCATACACGCTTGTCGAGGTTATACCATCAAGTCAACATGTCCCGTTGGGACGCTAGTCCTCATATTCATTGGTCACAACCTTTTCCACATGTTTTCCTGTCGATCCTCCATGTCTGGGTGCCTCGTCTTCTAACAGATTCCTTAGCTGTGTCCACTAACCTCCACCAGGGAATTCCTACTAGGCCAGGCTATCAAATGGGTCTACCCACTATGCTCACCAACCAATTAAATTCCTGACAGGGTGAGCTATCTCTGACAACTCCCATGTCATCTCGACGATCCTTTTTGTGTAGTGTTGAATTATTCTGGGTTTAGGAAAATGGAATGATGTCATGCTGATGTTTGCTCCTATGAGCCATTCAAACGCTACCATGTGTCCCTCTGGAAGAGAGAGAAAGGTCCTCCAACCCTTTGCTTTGCATCGATTTGTTATTTGAAAACCATCGGGTTCCAAAAACGACTCTGATACCACCCTTAAGTAGTTTATGGGTTTATAGGCATGCCCCCAAAACAACTCCCAATCGTTGATCTGCATGATCAATAGTGCAGGATAATTGCTTTCGAGACCCTAAGGCCTAACATGACTACCAACTTGAGGCCCGCTAGAATGACACTGTGTGGCCCCCGACAACCATCTTTTGGTGTTTCCACCTTGCCTCCCTTTACATTCCTCCGAGATGAACATGGAGGGGAGACATGTTATGTGGGGTATGCCTAGTGCGTTCCCATTGGCACATGATTTCTTACATGGGCCAACACTCACATCTCGACATTTAATTTGTGTGCCCCTTTTTATCACGTCAGGTGATTTCCTTCGGGCTATCAAATTTGGGTGGGATCCACCCGCTTTGTTCCTTCCTGACACTTACCACTTACGCCTCATTTGAAATATTCTCAGGTGTACCCGCTGTGATGGTGTCATCCTCGTCTCCTTTTCTTGTGTCTTTAGTGATGTCCCAGGATTACATGGGTTGTGGGCCAACCCACCCATCAATGGTAACACCACTGGGAACAAGTAGTGTGTCTTCTCATCCCACTCCTATCAGCTTGCGCACCTTAGTGAATGCTTTGGCTTGGAGCTAACGAGACGAATTTTCAATGGGGCCACCTTTGACCAATTACGTAGATTTTGGGCTTGCGTGGTCACCAACTTATCTTCACTGATTTCCTCTCAGTTATTTCCCACTACTGTCTTCGGCATCCCTCTGGGGTAAACCTTCCAGGCCATGTCAACACTCTTCCCAGCCAATCACACACAAGGAGAATCCATCTCCTCTAATAGGGAGCCATTTCGCCCATGGTTCCAATCCGTAGGGGATTAAGCTTATCTAATCGATTTTATAAGGTTGGAGATTCGCTCCTCTATGCCGCAACATATCCATGTCCCTCACTAGTCTATTATGACCTATTCAAGATAATTCAGCACTACCTAAAGCAATGAAGTAAAAGGGGACCTCCATGATCGTTCTAAAGACAAACTCAGCTACTACACACTCTCCTTGAAGCTGATTTTTCCAACTATGGCTCTACTTTAGAGGTCTGGAAGACCTCCAGATCAAGGTCAAGCTTCAATGTTGACGTTAAGGGTTTACTAGCGCGCTACCCCTCCTGAGATTCCATGATAGTTTCATCAATAGGTTTCCAGCCTATGGGCCTTCCTCACATGGTGGCACAGGCGCTCCGACGCTCATTACTTATCACAGGCTTAGTGAGAGCTTCCAATAATTTCCCACCTCTCTTGCTACATGCCAATAGTGCTTGAATCCATGTCAAGTCTACCAGCGGCTCCATGACACCATTCTAGGATTGTTAGGGCTTTTGGATACTTGCATGGACATGTAGTCCTCATCAGCAAATTCCCTATGGCGGGAATGGAGGCTGCTGCAAATGCAAGGCTGGAAGTCAATTAGTCAAGGTTTGTTGGCACCTTGGCATATGGGTAACCCTCCACCATGTTGAAAGCATGCTTGCCTTATGGCACACCAAATTGTAAATGAATGCAAGACTTGCAAACAATAACCCCCTCTGCCCAACAAAGGGCATTTTATGTAAACTGTACATCAATAAAAAAGGGTCTCAGAACCCACTTCTTTTAATGGTTCAATTCAATATCTCTTGTCTTTAGTTATCGTTTTGTAGCTTCTCATACAGTTAATTTATTTCATTAATGTATTATTTTTGGAACAATTGAGCATTTTATTCAGATTAAGATTCAACCTTGGCTCTATAGCTTAGGCATTATTGTGATGTGGATTATTTATCATTTTAAGCATCAAGCACAATGTGTTTATCAATACTAAGCATCACAGACCATTTTCCTTCCATATTTGAGCACAACCACTTATATAGATTCAATTTATACATCTCTAGAATGTTCCCACAAAGATGCATCACATAAACAAGTAGTAATGCACAAACCTAGTGTTAGCACTCAAAAATTCCTCTTGGCTATGAGAGAGAAATTCCTAAGGCATCTTTGTAAAACCGAGCTTGTAGATTAAAGGCTAGCCCCTTCAATCTAGAGAGCTCTCTCTCTGAAAACCTAATCACTAAGCTTAGAAACTAGTTGTATCTTCAAATAATGGCTAGATCTTTAGTAGACTTGTGTCGAAATAGAGTTTGGTTGGGTATGAGGAAATTAATCCATTGGGAAATGGAGTCAACAAACTAGGTTTTAGATGCAATTACCAAGACATGATTGTGTGAGAAAGATGGATAGAGGTAGGGTATGGCAGACCCTAGACCTATCAAAATATCATTTGAGATGACAATAGAATATAGAAATGATAATCCACTATAAGGGCATGAAACATGAATCCTAGTAGCTTTAGAAGAAAGAGTGAAAATGCATAGAATATATGAAAAAAAGGATTAAATCAATGAATTCTATCACATTACCTTTATTTAAACATAAGAATATAAACATAAAATGAGTATCACATAGAAGGAAAACTGGAACTTGAAGGAGCAAAGACTAGGAAAACCATCACAAGAATGTATGTATCAATAATAAAGATCTTCTGGTCTTGGCACTATTAAAATCATATAATTTGACAAACACACAACAAAATATACTTCTTTTTCTTAGAATCCAACCTTTTGTCCTCCTTTTACATTTAATTTATAGAAGTACTATATAGGTTTCAGATCCACAATTTCTGTAAACTATTAATTACATTAATCCTCAAGATCCATAAGAAATGGATCTGGAAACATCTTCATCACTGTTTGAAATAATCAAGGGTGTTTTAATATCTGATCTCAAAGTCGAATTGATGAGGTGGCCTTTAGTTGTTGACTTGGCATTTTTATAGAAAACATAATTTTGAAAAATATGGAAAAATATGCCTCAAAGATACATCTGAATATCTCAAATCATGATAGATGTTAGAAAATGGAGGGGAGTTTTTTTATTTGGTATGTTTCTTATTTTTTGGTTTTTTTTTTTCCCTCCAAACTCATGTCCATATATTCAGAAAATTATTTTGAAAACAATGACTAAAATAGGGAAAAATAAAATTACAAAATTTGGAAAAATAAGCCTCAAAGATTCCTTTGTATTTTCCAAACCATGATAGTTGGATAGAAAATAATAGAGTTTTTTTTAAATATCCCCATTACAAAAAACAACCTCTTTTGTATTTCTAAAATTCCTTTTCAACTGCGCTTCAAGATAGTGACTAAAATAGAAAAGATTGAGTGCTGCCATTTCTCTTCGTTGTTGACTATTTGACCTAAACAATAGGGAATTCATCTGTGTGCTTACAATCCATTTTTTTTTTGTATAATATCATCATTCAGCCCTTGAGTATGTTGGCTAAATTGTCAAAAAACTTCATGAAATATATTAGTCAAAATTAGGGTTTTTACAACAAAATAAATTCCCCTATTCTTAGCTCAAGACACTGCTTCACCAAAAACGCAGATTTGCTTATTCTCCCATGGATTCAACAATTTGAGAAAGCATCTTCAACTTGTATTTGTTTTTTTTTTTTAATCTCATAACCCTTTTGCCACTTTCTTGAATGTCTTTGCTAATTGTTAGGGTTCCCTATTTCTTTCTTTCTGCAAATTATGCTTTCCTCTTTTTTGTTGCTTTCTTCTCACCCCTGGAAGGTTCTACATCTTCTTCTTCATCAATGACTATTGGTTTTTTCATTCTATGGTTGAATTTAACTTTGAAGCCTAGCCTCAACTTATTGGTAACTCTAGTGTGAGGTTTTCTCAAGTATTGAACCCTAGAATTTGTTTCTTTGTTGCTATCCTCTGCCTCCTTATTTGGTTGCTTTCCCTTTTAATCCTATGCTACTATATGCCCTAACTCTGCATTCATTTGTTCTGGTTTTCACTGCCTTTTTGTTTTCATTTCATAAACCCTAATTTTTGTCTCTATAACATGATTTTTTGGTTTTGTTGGGGATGATATTTTTACAAAAAACCACAGTTTTAGGGTTTTAGTTTAAAACCTTCTCTAATGCTTTGAAATCCCACCAAATGTCAGATCAAGCTTGAACAAAGGTTAATTACATCCAAAAACATCCTAGGCATTTGAAATGATTGAAAAGGCATTTCAAAACTTTTCATTTTCACAATTTCTTAGCACTAGCTGTATGCATTCGATAGGCTCCTTTTATTGCAAAAAACTTAGAGAAATATTAGGGTTAGGTAAAATGACTTGTTTTTACATGTCCTTAGGCTTATATAAAAAATTACATAAAGATTTTTGTTAGGTCCTTACGCCCCTTGCATAATTCATTGAAAATAATAACCTGTGAACCTTTAGGAAAGTTCAAACTTGGTGCTAACACACAATCCTTAAACACAAAACCATCATCAACAACAATGCAACATGCTTCAATAAATTAATAAACAAGCACACATAGTATACTCATATTTAATATTGCGGGGTAACTAAGTTTGGGACTATGACTCTCCACCCAATTGTAGACAACTACTAGCTTCTCCCAAAGCTTCCACTTTATTGAGCCTTCCATTGAATGAGACATCCTTGTCTCACTTTGAACCCTTGTATAAACATATTAATCATAAGTGAGGGAAAATATGAGAAGAGAAGGGGACATAGGTTGTGGTGAGAATGAGCAAGGAGACACATTGGATCTTATGTAGGATTGTAGGTGGGTCTCCATTTGGGGATTGGTCTCCCTATATGGGGTCCAAGCCCTTCAGAGGGCCACATGGACACTTGTAAGGTGAGTGTTGAGAGACATGTGCCTCCACCATAGAAGAGAGTATTTCATGGATCCCCAAATCCATTCAGTAACTTCTCATGTTCCACCTTTTGGATGAGGATAATGCACTTGGTTCACCATGCCCAACTAACTCCACACTTGCAGCAAACACTTGGCATATGTTCCAAGGTCCAGATGAGGACGTGTCTCACTACGAAAGATAAAGTGAGGGCTTATGTCATCATAATAACCCTTATATATGGTTTACATGCATTATCAATCCATGTGGATCGACTTATCGAGTTCCCATTAGATAAGATAACCCAAGGAAAGTCTTGCCGTCGTTGTGTTATTAGGGCATCTCGAAACGCTGGGTCAAAAATGAATTCAAATTGATCCGATTAATGGATGCTCTAGAGAATTGCAAGTAATGCAAAAGGAAGAGTGGAGACCCATGAGGATGCCATTGTGCCCCCACACCCACTTGGGAGCACCACATATGACTTGCTTGGAAAAAAAAGGGCCAACCCCTTGTCCACTATGTTTGGAGCCTTTTCACTCAACTTGGCACATTTAGACTCCATCATGCCTCCCCAATGGCCCAATGACTCATCATATTCATTACTTTTCCCTTTTGAGAGGCTATTCTTTGTATTATTGAGCTATCTTGGTGGGAATGTCACCAAGGGATGTTATTACTACACATTATTTTATTATTTGGGGCTAAATAAGACAAATTAGGCCAGTCAAATTCCCTATTGGATTGTATAAATAGATGAGAGGATGATTCATTTCTCTCATCATCACTTGGATTGGATTAATATCCCTTCAGAGAGTTTCACACTTTTTGCTGGAATAATTTTTGGAGCTTTATTGATGCACTTTGATGTATGAATTTTCTCTATTGTCTTCGGAGGTTCTTTCTAATGAAAAATTAAATCATTTGACGTCCACCTTTGACCTATTTGACCTCCATCTAAATTATTAATTAAATTAAATTAATGTTATTTGACCTCCACCTTTGTTGTGTGGAGGGAGGTTTTCTCCAAGATAAACTACTCCAACAATTTATTATTGAAACCAAGAGGATCTCATTAAGGTATTCACGCACTCGAGTCCTTTTAATTATTATTTATTCATGAAATTAAATCTAATCTACGTTTTCTTCATTGGTATCATGAATATGTGTAGCACAACTAGTATAAATTTGGATGTTGAAGTGGAATAAATATTAGAAGGAAATAGCTCAAAATGATAAGGGTTTAGGTGAGACAACAAAATTTGTTTGATATTTTTGTTGTATGTCTTGGCCAAGTGAGAGTTACATAAAGGTTTATAAGAAATAAGAAACTTTTCTGTGAAAAAATCATGTAGTATTTGTCTTTGTTCGACTATTGTGTTTGTATTTGAGTGAAAGACCATAAATTGTTATTTTTCATGCAAGGCAGTAGGATAAACTCTTATGCTATTAATTGGGCATAAGGCATTGGTATGAATTTTTTTCTATTTTATTAATTATTTATCTCATATAACTTCTCCTCCTTTTGTTTTACATGTACTTTCATTCACATATTTGGATTTGAAAGATTAACTAGGTTTGGAGTCATATACATAGAAATAACTCATCAAAATACTACTCAACTTTAGCCCACCAAGCACTTGGCTACCAAGTGCATGATTTAGTTTTTCATTGCATTGATTTTAAGAAATTTTTTATTTCTAAATTGTAAATATTCCAATACCATATACCTAACTTCTCTTCTTATAAACTTCAAATGATAATTCCAAGACCATAGACCCAAAGACCAACACACCATGATCACTTGAAGGGCTAGACAACCTCATCATTTGGCAGACTCTAAGACACTTTTTACACAAAATAAATCTCTTTTTACACTACCTCCTAGGGAACATACCCCAACCAGATGTTCATCAGATATGTCCCTTTAGGACTATTCTTAGCTTGGATTACCAATCCATAAAGAACATTGGTCCTCTTCAACCACTCTTCTTTTGGATACCCTGTCAGATCCTCAAGGAGTGTCGGTCATGAGACTACTACCTATCTTGGATTTATAATCCTAAAGGATTATTGGTATCATATGCTTATCCAATCCTCAATATACCATTCTCTCCTCATGGCCTTCACTAACATGTACAATTATTATTCTTGGTCTAGTGCATGACAACATACCCTAAGCATCAAAAGATAGGGTTTTATAGTGAACCCTAAAGGTTAGGGTTTCAACAAAAATGAAAAAATGGAAAAGGTATATTCAATATAGTGATAGATCTTCCTAATAAGCATATTTATGACTCAAAACCCTAAATATAAGATAGTAATAGAAGGCAAATTTAAAATAACTTTAATGAAAATGTTTTACTGCAAATCTTATAGTTTTAGACATACAATGAGTTGCTCCTTTTACAAACCTTGTAGAGTTTCCTTTATCGATGTGATCCCTCTAATTTTTAACCTTTATGCTTGTAACACTTATTGAAAAGTAGAAAATATGTGATACTAAAAGAATGATGTTAATTTTGTCAATCTAGGGTTTCTAAGCAACAAAGGAGGATGAAATCCTAGGGTTAAAAAATCCCAAATCTAGGACTAGGTACTTAATGTGAAATATAACCTATTATTCCCATCTAATCATACATGAGATATACCCTAGTTAGCTCACAAACCCTAGAGGCCAAGGGTTAGGGTTTCAGGGTTATATAGTTAGGGTTTCACATGTATTATTTACAATCCTATATAGACAACTATAAACCCTAGAATCAAATAACGAACTCAACATCTAATGTTAGACTTTTAATAAAAAACTTATACATACCTCATGAATCTATAACTTTATCCTTTATGATCATCGAGACTTCTATAAGGCATACTCATGATTAGAGAAACTTCCTTCAAGGAGTACTGTGAATTTCATTAATGTCATGCAAAAATTACTAATTGTAGACATCCTTCTTGTTTGGACTTGTGGTGTACAGGTCTCAAGATATTTATTGCTTTCACCAAGGAATCTTTTGATGTTTCTACTCTTCAATGTTTTAGTAGAGATTGTCACTTAGTCAAATATTTTCTTCAAGAGGGATACTTGTAACTTCTTGCTTCTTTCATTGTAGGACGACTCACTGACTTGTATAGGCTTGAAATATGTATATATATGCCAACATTGACATTATAACTATGCATAGAACTTACAAACTACAAATTCTTGTCTTCTAAGGTGATTGTAGCTTGATGATAGGCCTAATGATCCTTAGATCTCGGTCTCCTTCATGCATAAAAATAAGGTGTGAAATCTCAGTTCCTATTATTGCAACCTTCTAATACACTTGTGCTCATAAAGGTGGTCTTTCTCCACAGTGATTGATGTCACTTCTTCTAGTCTTCCAAATAGGACTATAGGATGGCTCCTAAACATGCTCATTATTTTGTCTTCTTTGAGAAGATGGTAGATATAACTTCGAACTTTATGAGGAATATGTCTTGGTATTTAATGATACTTAAGCTCAAAATTTTCAACCCTTTGATAATTGCTTAAATTTTGATTTCATGTTACAGAAATGTCTTGAATTTGAGGTTCCTATACCACTATATAGATCTGCATTTTATCAATATTAATGTAGCAATATTGCTTGCTCTCTTGTAAGGATTGTTCCTTGAGAAACCCCAAACATTAACTCGTTCACCTACAATTCTGAGAATTTAGATCATTGTGATAACACATAGTTCATATTTTTCTTTGATGACCTTCACATGCTTTAAGTTATTTTCTTATTTAATTAGAATGCTCAAAATAACCTTTAAATCTCCCAAAAAAAGGCTCGTGTCTTCTTTAATTTTTTTAGTTTTCTGGTCAAAGTTCTATGGCCTTATTACTGCAACTAGGGCTTATTAGAGTGCCTAGAATTTTCTTTTGTATCTTCTAGAATATTGGCCATAAGAGACTAATATTCCTCTTCTTGCCTTGAGGCCTTAGTGACCTTGTTACTACCCTTATGAAAAAGAAGCAAGCTTTGATACCATGTTGAGAAATTTAGGGTATTATCTGAATTAGATTCTTTAAGTGGATTTCTCTTATGTTAATTTTAGATAATAATGGTATGTTCTATGCTTTAGAGCAATTTACTTCAATTTTTCTTATAAGCCTAATATCAATTTGTAGATTAGAAATCACATTAACATTGATAGTAAATGTAGATAGAACATAAACAATAAGCAAAAGACAAGCCAAGACAAGAGGACACAATATTTGGTGGATGCCAGGCAAAAACCCCAATGTGGGGAAAACCCTTTGATCAAATCTTCTTATTATCCTTCAAAAGTTCAACATAGAGAGAGAGTACATCATACAAAATTTACTTGTCCAATCACTGTCAAAGCAGCACAGCCAAACAACAACCAACAAGATGCCCTAACCAGAAAGTCAACACTGATCAAACCAACGAAACAATCTCCTCCAAATCAGCTTGGTCAAACCCAGTCAACTCAACCTCCAAGGACAAACATAATCCACCCAAAACAGTTGTGAAAAACTCAGTCAAAATCGGTCAATGCAGAGGTCAATGTCACAGTCAAAGGTCCTATGGTCAACATCACAGTCAAAGGTCCTATGGTCAACACAAGTCAACCTGCTCCAAATTTCTCGGTTTTCATGCTAGGAGACGTGACCTCAAAAGATTGGATTATCTGCCCGAAAATTGTAGTCAAAGCAGGTGAGTTGATCCTTAGTCAATGTTGGTCAACGTCCCCACAAATAGCCCAAAACATATGCAATTTTTTGCCTATAATTGTTGGTTAATCGAAGTCAACATGAGAAGAAGAAGAGATGCTCCTTTGTTGTACGAACCAATGAGGTGAGGAGAGAGAAAGATAGTTGAGTGATGGTGTCCAAATGAGGAAAAGGCCTCTCCTATATATACACAACGTAGAGGGTGAGGAGACACATCTGTTGGGCTTCATGAGCCTACATTTGACTGGAGCCGACTTTGACAATTTGTCCATAGGAGAAATAAATTCATAATTCCATTTATGCTTATTAAAATGAGAAGATATTTCGATCAATCTTGCACCTCTCAGAAAGAGGAACCTAATAAAAGTATCATCTCCATCATATGAGCTATCCAAGGTGGATTTTGGCCCTAGTTTCAAACTTTAACACTCCCTCTCAACTAGGGATAAATCTACCTGTCAAACCATCAATCAATATGTACCATCTCTGTCATCCCTACTCTGGTCCGCTCTGCTGAACCATGAATAAATAATGAAGAAGAAACGATTGAGAGTAAGTCACTCTCCATTGACCCAAAGTTAGTGTCCATTGATCCTAGATCAATATCAAACATTCTATCATAGGGAGTATGGTAGTACATGATGCATCCATCAGTAGTACTATGGTCCCTATCCTCATTTCCCAACTCATTGGCCATATGAGAGGTACTTCCCGTGAGTCATGGACTGCATGGGTAGGATGTATCCACAAGAGAAGGTGAACCACTCATCCTGCTCATATGCCATAGGAGAAGGTGAACCACTCATCCTATGCATATATAAACCATCATGGGGTATCATATGGGAAGGTGAACCACTCACCCTATGGTCACTCATATCTCCAAGAAGTACCCCAAGCCCCCTGGAGCTCCCAGATCTCAATATCCAACTCAAACGAGACCCTCATAAGAGGGTCTTTCCATGACTCCAAGTCGTTCATAGAAGGTTAAGAATTTAACCTTCCCTAGGGGATTCATAAGAATATCTGCGACCTGTTCATCAGTCATAATGTGATGGAGCCGTATTGCTCCTCATTGTACCATATCCTAGACACAGTGGTACCTGATATTAATATGCTTGGAGCGGTCATGGAACATGAGATTCTCAGAAAGAGAAATCCCATGTTGGTTGTCGCAATATACCATGGTAGTATCCATCACATGCCCAAATAACTCACTAAAGAGATTCCTCAACCAAATAGATTCAAAGGAGGCTATACTTGCAGCAATGTATTCTGCCTTAGCATTCTCAAAGAAACCTATTTCTACTTCCTGCTCATCCAGGATATCGAAGCAGAACCTAGTGAGAAGCAACATCTAGATGTGCTCTTACGATCCACCACATTGCCAACCCAGTCAGCATGAGAATAACCATGGAGCCTCAAATTATCGATAGTGTATCTCAGTCCATAGGTGATTGTCCCCGAGAGATATCTCAAGATATTCTTGGCAACAATCCAATGTATGTGATGAGGCTCGACCATAAATTGACTCAACATATTCACTACAAAGCATATATCCAGATGAGAGTTCATCAAGAACATCATGCCTCCCATGAATTGATGATACTCATAAGGGTTTTCCAAATTGGGCATAGCAGTACTTCCACATAGCTTCTTGAACTTGAGTTCCATCGGAGTAGTCATAGACTTACAATCCACCATTCCAAATCTTTCAAGTAGCTTCACAATGTATTTTCCTTGAGAAAGGAAAATCTCACCTAAATTTTTCCAGACGTCCAAGCCTAGGAAGTAATGCATCAATCCTAGGTCTTCATCTCGAATTCAGAAGCCAAAACAGTGTAAACTTTGAAACGAGAACTGATACTATTACCCGTTTCGTAGAGATAGCAAAAAAGTGACCCGATTTTGAAAAGAGGTGATGCAGAACACACATGTTTTTTTTAGAGCATAGTTTTTGGCACTTTAATTTTTTTATGTACATTACGTTTTAGAATGGTAGTGATTTTCATGCTGAGTTAAAAAAGTGAGTATTCTGCATCACACTCTTTTTTCAAAAGACCTATTTTTTGACTTTAAATTTTCTAATGTATGAAATGTAAATAATTATTTTCGAAATTTGATAGTTTTTGAAGTGGTCATTTTCTTCATATTTTCTTGTTTTTTTTTTTTTTTTTTT
>APFE031003918.1:49036-85450 GCA_000404065.3 Pinus taeda | reverse complement strand
GAAACCAAACTGCTTCTCATTATCCAAAAAGAATCATAACAGTCATGCCAAAAATGGCTACAAAGGAACAAAATAGAGCTGCAGCACTAAGGTGCAAAGTACACAATAGTTTCAAAAGTATTTTACGAAGTCCGAGGCCTCAAAATTTATAGATCACGAGGGACCTAGCTGGCCTCCTAAATCTGTGGAACGCGTTTGTCAAACTGTGAGTCAAACAGTCCCTTTCTAAATGCTGATTGGCTGCCTTCTAGATTCGGTTTGGTGGTCTTTGGAGCTCGGAGTTGGAGGTGAAGATCCAAAGGAAGGGTCATTGAATGCCATAGGCACCCCTCCTTCAAGTCCTCACTTTAGGCTTGGCTGATTTATAGCTCATGATTGCTTTGACTTTGCTCCAATATTTGTCAAAAACCTTAAATAGACACGTGTTAACCACCTAGGAAAAGTAACTTCCCTTATTCGTACCAGAGACACAAACATACTAAAAATAATGCATAAACTATAGAAAATGATGGATTTGAACAAGGACTGAACAATGAAAATTAGGCCAAAGGAGCCCAAATTGTTACCAATTTTGGGGCTCATCACTCGCTTCCATGAGGTTATGATGTAAATACTCTAGTTATGTGCCAATAGTTATGAGATCTGAGCTACTTTCTCAGGATATCCTCTAGACTACTGCACATAACTTCATGTAAATTTCCATAATCATATTAACATTATGACAATGCCAAAAATTCAAACTTGAAGCCAAAACTTGACCTAGACTGCCTAGAACATGATAGACATTTTTCTCAAACATATGGTAAACATGTAAGCTACAGTTCATGAATGCATATATGATCATAAATCTTTGAAATTTATATGAGA
Organism: Pinus taeda; assembly: GCA_000404065.3. Taxonomy (NCBI): domain Eukaryota; kingdom Viridiplantae; phylum Streptophyta; class Pinopsida; order Pinales; family Pinaceae; genus Pinus; species Pinus taeda. The sequence goes on along the minus strand of APFE031003918.1, from coordinate 84,583 downwards.
ATCACCAAGAAGGTCTAATTCCCTGTCAATTAGCTGCAATAAAATTTTTTAGCCCATGCATTCATTAACCATTCAAATACTTATCAAGTCATGAACAAGAGTCAAAGCTAGAGCACATCATAGAACCATGCTTATATCCAACATATAAACAGAATATTAACCATGAAAAACAACCATCAAATCAACATAATAACAAGTGAAAGTGATCATAGATAATAATAGGAAAACATTTCTTATTAACTTATGCAAAATTCAACTAAGTCAGGGACTTCCACATACCACCCAACCATAGATTGGCTTAAACTGAATATTTCTTTCATCCAATCATCCCCGTGCCATATTCCAAGAATGAATTTCAGATCTCATTAGATAAACCAAGACATAAATAATGAAGGAAGCGAGATATTAAACCACCTCCACCCTCAAATTACTTTGATGACACCTTTAGTGGTCCTAAGATCACAAAATCTAACCAGTCTTGGATGCCTCATAACTTCTTCATCATACCGTAAGGAATATGTCTATGTTCACCCACCTGTCGAGGAATTCCTAGAGAAAAACTTCTCCACCCCCAACACTTGGGAATTTTTGTGAGACCACCACACTCAGTTCGAAAACCTTCCAGAAATCCAAAACTCAACAAAGAATGAATCCCATCACACCATGGCTATCTAGGAAATGGCAAGGCAAGACTAAAACCACTATCAACCCAGGTGAAACCCATGCTAATGACAATAAATAAAATAAATAAACAAATGCATGTACCATGCATTCACACCCCCACTAGGAAATGACACATGCAACCTATTACCTACAAAATCCTCCCAATGAAACTGTTGATCCAACCTTATCCTTGGTTTCATTTTCTTGTCATTTTCCTTCCTTTTATTTCCTTTGTCCAAATCCAAGTGAATGCCAAAATGTTCCAATAATAATCTAAGTTTGAAAGAGTGTATGGTAGAGAGAATGAAAGGAGAGAGCCAAACTCAACTAACAAAAACTATGAATTGATTCTCTGGTGCCTTTCTATTGTTGAGCCAACATATATATATCAAGCTAGTGGGTTGAGGTTTATTTTGGGGTCTGTGTGCTTTTGTGAATATGTTATGCATGTTTTGGGACTGCCATGCCCATGGATATATGCCTTTATAGGTTGTAAGGCTGGGAAGCCTGATATTATAAATATCATATAAATATATCAATATTAATAATAACAAAAAGACTGGTTGCATACCAATCCACAGAAAGACTATGGGGGGGTGAGACTCAGTGGGACTCGTAACAGTGCTTATATCATTTATTAATAATGGAAAACACAAATAAAATGCATAGTGGCTTTATAGTGTACCAAGCGGCAGAAAAGAACCCATAAAGATAAAAGGGGGATTTTTTTCCTATGTAGGAAATTCCGTCATGGGAATTCATTCATTTAGGAAGACAACTCGAGGCTGGGAGTTGTGAAGTGTGGTTTAATTAGTTTTAGGCCTGGAGGGTACCTAGAGCCCAATAGAAAAAAAATATCTCTTGGAGCCACACAGTTGAGACTGTCCCTATCTGATGGTAAGATGCCCTAGAGGTGGTAGCATATCCAAGGGACTATAGTTGTAAAGAGGGGGTGAAACATTGGGCATAGGCCAATGGCAAGCGTGAGACTAAAGCTTGGAGACTAAAGTTATTGGAGGTATCCCTTGGTTGAATGTTGGTATGCTTATGTCCCTGGTTTCGTTAAATTGTTACCCATGGAGTTGAGGCCCCAACTCAGGGTTGACTTGCTATTGAGAGTATATGAACAATGCAGTCTATGATTAGGTCGAACTTTGAAGGTCTGAAATCAATTGGTCTTTTGACAGATAAATGTTCTTGTGTAAATTTCATTGCTTTATGTTCATTATATTATAAACCCTTTTCTGGGTTATGTGTAAAATTATAATTTGTTGCACATGATTTAAACATATAGTGTGTAAAACATTTCTTGTTGTATGAATAATTATATTTTAATTATTACTTGGTAATTATAGTTAGTCATGCATTTCAGTGGAGTATAATGTGAGGGTTAATACCCAGGTGACAGGTTGCAACTGGGGTTTTCACATAATTATGTTTTGGGTAGCATAGGAAATAATACATAAAGGGGAAAAATTGTGTAACCCTTGGTTACATAGGGCCACTAAGCATGGCTACACCCATTTTGATGGTTAAATTTGCCCAAACATGGGCTAGAATTGTATAAGAAATACTGATCATGGATTAAGGGCGTCAAAATTAGTACCACAACATATGTGTAATTCCACATAAATTTACAAATATTGGGTTTTTTGTGGTGTGTGATGTCACCCAGCGATGGCTAGGAATGCTACACTATGGTACGGTGGAGAGTGGAAGTCCCTCCTTCAAATTCTAGATAATCTAGCACACTTAGATAAGTACAATGGTTTATGCATATTTGAACTAGGGATTATGACAGTATTTGTTACATTATCGATTGATATATGGTTCTCTAAAATTCATGAAAAAGGGCTTTAAGTCACTATTATATTCATGGGTGACAACTATCTTATATGTCATGATAGTATATTATGTTTTTCATTGTTAAGTTTAATGCCATAGTCATGATTTACATTTTATCTTATATGTTATGAATTAAATGAATATATAGCTTTTCTTATGATTACTTAGTCCATGAATGATGTGATAAATCTTTGAGTATGCGAAGACTCGTATTACTTTTTTGATTGAGAATTGTAACTACCTCAATATCCTAATATTCATATTATTTAAAACATGGCCTACAACCACCTTGAGTGGTAACACAAACATGTATGTCTCCTTGAAGAAGAATGAAGGAATCATATTTCATTCAAGAAGTTAACTAACATGAAATAGACAACAATGTTTTATTTCTTTGCATATTTCACTTTGTACAGGGTTAAATCTAGGTGATTTGACCTTTTTGATCCATGCCCTTTCACTTATCCTACATCTTGTGTAGTTTGGGTCCTTGTTGGTGCCCACTTTAACTTATTATGAACATGGAACAATATCAGTGAGAGTCTATGTTCAGACCTTTGCCATTATCTTCAATAAATATGGTTTTTATTAATTTTCTGATTGCCTTAAGGAGTTTCCCTTAGTTCCTTCTTTTCCTTAGTGTTCGTCTATAGGAATTCGGTGATCTAGTGTTTGGGGTTGGTAGGGAGTAGTTCCCTTTGTAGCAGCCTAGATTTCATCTAGGGCTAGATTTCCCTGTAATTCCTTTCACATATGGGATATAGGACTCTAATAGTGGAAAGAGCCAATATTGTTGTGTGGAGTTGGGATTACGCTAAGACCATATTTTCCATGTTTAGTACTAATCACATCTAGGATCCAAGGATATGAGGTCAGGTGAGGCCATTACCATATGTAAAGGCCAAGACATCACATAGGTTAGAACTCTCTTTTGAAAGAAAACTGTAAACGGGATCCGGAGAGATAGGGTTAGATGAGGCCATCGCCATATTTGTAGGCTCAAATACAACCTCGGCCAAAATTCTTTATTCGAGATATTGTTGCATTTGAGCCAGATATTGTTTTAACATTTTTTTCATATTTGAGATCTAAGGATCTATGGTTGGAAGATGGACAACATATTTGCATAGCCCAGATGGCTCCAAGGGTAGGTTTTTCTCTTAAGTGAGAATTGGATCTAGATCTGAGATGTAGGTGTAGCAAGGGTGAACACCTTTATGCGGGACCCAATATTACCTAGGCCAAATTCTATTGGAGATTTATATCTAGTGATTGGGGGATTTGAAGGTGGTGAGGGTGCACGCCTCTTCAAAGGCCCGAATATGAGCTACGATGGATATTGTTGTGTGGGGTCTATACAAAATGAAATTCATGGTTAATGGATCCACAAGTCTGGAGCTCCAATGGTGGAAAGGTATGGCACACAGCTTGAAGGGTTGAATGAGCATGAGCCATATATAACTCCAAACTAACTCAATCAACCATGCGATGATGACTCTATATACCTCACACTGTGTTGACATGGAAATGACACAGGGGCTAGACATGGACAATGTGATAGCATAATGCTAATGTGGCATAATCTAATTGGCCAAACTTCTAATGGAAATAAATTTCAATGAGTCATTTGGATTGAGGTGAAATTTATATCTCCAAAAATCTCTTAGCGAGCTCAATATGATGGTGGCATTTATTTTGAGATTTAAATACTTTGAGAAAAAGACGATTTTGTAACCCCATATTCATATCAGACCTCAGAGATCTAGCCAAAGAAAAAAGGTAACATCTCCCACAGTTGAGATAGGACGAGGGAATGGGAGGATTTGTTACAAATTTTCTATGGTTAATGAGGTATGATGTGGCATCCTGTCAAATTATGATGTTCACAATAGGAATGTCAACTTCTTTGTGGCATAAATTTTTCATAGAAACTCTGATTGAGGCACTTCTTACATCAACGATTTTCTTTTTTTTGCATGTGTAATAGGAAAAACAAGTTTGAAACTAAAGCAACAAATATTTACCTCCCGTAAAACACCATTTGATGCCTCAAAATGTTCTAATAAGGTGAAAGAACCTAATTTCTCAAATTGTGTCCCACCAATAAATATGGTCTTGTGAGCTAATTCCTCCACTTTTTCACTCCTAAAGCATTGAGATGGATGAAAACAATATAATGATCCAATCCATAGAAAATAGATTATGTGATCAAGCAGTTTCTCTATCTTGAGAAAACATTCATGTATTTATATTGTAACATTATTTGATTGATATAAGTGTGCTTATGCAATTTAAATTATATTGGATCAAACTTGTCATGGAAAAATTGATATAATCCCTTACTTTTATCTTCCTTATTTTATATTGTGTAGTGCACATTTTGAAGTAATCCTACAATTATGAGGAAATTATATAAGTGGTCTTAAAATAATTATTATTACTTATTATTATTTTAAGACCAATTATTTATTTCTCTCATAAAATATCGCACTTGATATTCTCTAAAATAGGGCATATCTAGTGCGCCTTGTGAGAGATGCAATCCATGGGAAATGGATCCATGGATCGAGGGCTCCAAGGGTGGTAAGGGTTAGTACACAACTCAGAGGGTAAGATGAGAGCAAGCCATATATAACTCCAAAGTAACCCAATCCCCCATGGGGAGAGGATTATGTGGACCTTGCACTATGTTGACATGACAGTGCCATAGGGGTTAGACAGGGACCACATGGTAACAAAATGCTAATGTGGTCTAATATAATTTTCTAAACTTCTGATGGTTATAACTTTCAAATAGGGATTTAAATTGAGGTGAACATATATCTCCAAAAATACCTCAACGAGCTTAATACGATGGTGGAATTTTTTTTGATACCTAAATACTTTGAGAAAAAGAGGATTTTGTAATCCCGTCTTCATAACAGACCTTTGAGTTCTAGTCAAAGAAAACATGTAACATCTCCCACATAAGAGATATGACAAGGGGGTGGGAAGGTGTGTTACACCTTACCCATGAGTAATGGAGCTTGATGTGGCATCCTCTCAAATTAAGTTGGTCAAAACAGGAAGGTGAACTTCTTAGTGGCATAACTTTTGCAGGCAGACTCTGATTAAGGAAATTCTTACACCACTCGAAATTTGTCTATGTGTAGAATCTTAAAAGAGGTGCATTGCTAAAATGGAAAAATCTTAGCTCCCAAAAAAAATTGTTTCATGCCTCAAAATCCTCCCAAAAGGTTTAAGACCCTAATTTACCAAACTGGGTCCCAACGGTAAAAGTGGTCTTGTGATTTGATTCCTCCACTTTTTTGACTCTTAAAACATCGAGATGAATAAATAAATATAATGATCCAATTTGGATCAAGTATATTTTTCAATTAAGTAGTTTCTCTATCTTGAGAAAACATTCATGTAATTATATTGTAACATTATTTTATTACTATAAAGCCCTCCTCTGCTGTGAACTCGTGTCAAGAACCACAGCCAGTGGATAGAGCTCAATGCTATGTCTCCTACTAGCTGTCAGTCGTGCAATCCATAAACCAGGCGTAGCATTCTACTTTATATGGTCGTGTCTTATTCCTGGCGTCTTATGGTGGTAGAACAATGGCGATGGGAATTCACAAGTGAGAACCTGGCGAACCGCTCACCCGACCATAGGGAGGGTGAGGGCATCTTGAATCATTTTTGTTAAGAGAATTAGAGAATTGGGCTTAGTTACTGGAGATCAATGAACGGAGATCCATTACTATAAGTTTCTAATTGAATCAAACTTGTCATGAAAAAATTGATATAATCCTTTATCTTTATCTTACTTTTTTATACAATGTAATGCCCATTTTTTTAAAATAATCTTATACTTATGAGGAAAATATATTAGTGGTCATAAAATAAGTATTATTACTTATTATTATTTTAAAATCAATTATTTCATTATTTCATTAATCATGATACTTCTTTAAGAAAAAACATATATAGGTAGTATCATATACATTGAACCTCATATATACGCGTTACGAATTTATATAGCCATGTTTACTAGCCTTGTGTGGTTGTTGAACAATTTTTTCATCAATAAACAGTTTCATGATACTTCCTTTTCAATATGAAATCTCCCTCAAGCCCTTATTTATCCCTACTGCAAGGAGAGTATTACGCATTCGATAATTCGTTGAATCTGTAATAGTTTTTAGTTGACAATAAATCAGAAACATATTTTCAATTTTAACTTTATAAAACAAATTAATTTATTTTTTAAATTATATTTATTTGAATTTTTTTAATTTGTGATTAGTGAAGGGAGCTCGGGGTCTTATTTGGTAATCATGTGGCTGTTGCCTTTTGCAGTATGACTCTCGAGGTAAAAAAAGTAAAAAGTACATAGGGAAAATAAAAAGAAATCAACTTCAACTTGTAAATGATACTTTCATCTCACCGACAAATTAAAAATAATTTTCTACTAAAATAAGTCTGCAATTTTAGAAAGGAAAAAGAGATAAAAATATTAAAGAAAAACACCATAACCCTACCTCTTTATGTTGTTGGAGTTTGATAAGACTTCTTCATTCAACCTAAAAAATATATGAATAGACGGAAATGGCACTGATATTCAAGGCATTTCTTTCTGACGACGCTTCTTTGAAATGTAGTGTAACTAGCATTTGCACCAGACGTTGCAAAGAAAACGTCGTAAGGCAATAGATAACATATAACACTATGTAAAGCAATCGATAACATATAACACTATGTAAAGCAATCGATAACATATAACACTAATTAACGCTTCTTTGCCCCACCACCTCCGAGCTGGATCCTGCTGTGCTGGCAACCAACACCCGCGCAATTTCAAACGATCCCTCGCGCCAAACATTCATTTGCTCCATTAGCACAACCGGAACAGGTCCTCTCGAGCATTCATTTCTCCTGTTCACGGTGCTTGCTCACCTCGTAGGTCCACTCGCGGTGTTGAATTCTAGCAGGCTGTGCCCTAGGCGTAAGGTAAATTACACTCTGTGAACAATGACATCAACCATTTTGGCGGGCGCCCGGTAGGCCCATGCATACGAATCCCACGTCGTGCTGCTATAAATTGTTTGCATTAGCAGCTCCTAGCATCTGGCGAAATAGATACATTCAAGGTCTCCATTCGGGCGCAGGTTCGAGCGACGCTGAAGGTGTTTTCCAATTGCATCGTAATCAGTTACCAGATTTATAACGAACCACTTAGCCATTCAGACATCTTCAATAGTTTTTAGGACGTGGTTCAATGGTTAATACTTAAGTAGGGAGGTCTAATCCCAAACAAAATTATATATATCTAAAAATTACTCCAAACGCGGTCAATCTCAAGCAAAATTATATATATCTGAAAACTGCTCCAAACACAATTTTTTTAGTTGAAAAAAATACAACAAACCACCACCATTACAATTGCAAACTCAAGTTCCTGCATCCAGTGTGCTTGATTATGTACTACCCACTTAGCCATGGAGGCCATGAAAATCAGATAATCCTAAACCAGCGCCATTGCAAGCTTCCTACATCCACTGTGCCTGCCTGTGCACTTTGCCAGGTGCATAGTTTATTTGGGCTTTTCATTGGGGTGAGATTTTGAGTACAAATATATTCAATTCTCTGAGAGGAATTTGATGCACATTAATTTTCACATGTTTGCTAGGAAGGATGACCACGGAAAAATGCAAGGACACCAACCGGTGGAGCATTGATGTAAGTAGTAGGCTCAGACTACCTGAAGTATGTTGCCACATTTGCTTTATCCTCCTTTTCAACTGAAAACATTTTCCAATCCTCCTTTGGTGTGGTGCCATTTCTTTCTGCAATAAATGAATTATACTTAGCTATTTTAGCAACAAAAAATATAATTGCAAGTGAATCTCATTTTCGTGTCAGATCAACAACCTTTTTCTCGAACTTCTTGTTCCTACTTGCTGAAAGAAAACTGTGTTTTTTGTTATCAACCTTGAATATTTCTTTCATGTCTTCTCTAGCATTATTATGGCGATCTCGGCTCTATGTCAAATGAAGTGACCAGACTGTCATAAGATTAGGCTAGTAATGCAAGCAAGGCGATGACTGCATGTACATTTTGAATTGGTGCCTCAACAGGTGCTAGCATCTCTAACAATTTTTTGAAGTGATTGATGTTGTTGGCCGCATCTTATGTTGTCATCTTTATTTGTGAAAATTTCCTCAGCTATATCTTAGGATGACAACTTGATATTCATAAACCTATAAAAAAACTTGAATTTCAATTGATTGTTGTGTTTGGCTACATATTAGGAGCCTCCTCTTTATTTGGTGAAGTTCCCTTAGACAAATCTCACAGTTATAGCTTTATTTCACACACGTGTGCCCCATTTTTCTTTTGGTGCATCTTTCTTTTGGTATTTTGGCACTGCTGATGTGAGTCATTTGATCATTAATGCTCAAAATGCTACAAGTAAGAGTCTTGTGATTATTAGTTTCCCATTTGTTGATTCTATCAGTTCATATGATATGTTTGACTTCATCTTCTTCCAGAATGCTAAATGATCTTGTTCAATAATGGAATTCCCATTTGCAGCTTCCAGATGAAATCCCATGCTGTTAAATTTTACAACTAGATCTGTTTTAGACAAAGAAGAAAGTCAAGCTAGCTACAGCCATGGTTCTGGTGTACCTTGAGACTTCTAATTTGCATGGGGGTTTATTGTATTGCTTGTTCTTTTTCAAATAGGTAACCAACCTGAAAATTAAAGTCTAGCCTTCCTTATGAACAGACCATTAGCTTTGGTATCAAATATTGGAAAAAATTCCAGTGATCCAAGAGAGATATTGAGCTTGTGTTCGCAACACTAGAGTGCTTGGCAATTGGAATCAAATTTATTGATTAACGCATGAATGTACAACAAATAAAAGACATACCATCCACTGAAATATTTTAATTTTAGCAGAAAGAATGATGTAATCACAGTGGACAAATATTAGAGAGTAAAATATACGATAGAGAATTGCAGTGCTTTGGAAATAAAATGCATGAGTCAACCTTACATTATCTGGAATTCTCCCACACTTACAGAGTGTGACTATGGCTTAAAAATGTATTTTTGTTTAATAAAAATGTATAATTAAAAATACATTTTAAGTAAAAACATAAGATTATAAGAGCATGTTCATGAAAATTTATTTAGTCAAATTTTCAATATTTTAATAAAATTTAATATAAATTTTTAATTAATAATAATAAATTAAAATAATATTTTTAATAATAAAAAAGTTAACCCACATTTTCAAATAATGCTAAGTAATCAATTTTTTTCTTTTAAATAATAAAAATTAGATGTTATCATATATTTTAAAAATATCGTTCGTGTCAAGAAAGTCCTACAACAAACCCAAAGAATCATGGAGATTACTACACGTAAAACGGCTTCAGCCTAAACCTTTGATCTCATGGAATTAACCAGAGGGAAGTTGAAGTTGCTATAAGAGCAGTCGAGAAGGCTTAAGCCTCAAGATTGTACATATCTTTGATGCCAGTCCACTGGTCTAGTGCCGAATTCTCAGGTTCAGTTTCAAGTCAAGAAACCCTGCTAGTCGGATATGGAAGCTCTTGTTCACGGCGCTAAAATTCGTGAGCAACATTGCGCGATTGACAACAATACTTCTTTTAGGTCCGCATCGTCTCTGAAGCAAGCGATCTCTGCCATGAAATTCGAGAGGCCAGAAATCAAAGGTGAGGCGCCGCTTAAGGTCGCAAGATCAAGGTCCATTGCGGAGGTCGAGGATGCGTGCAAGCAGTTTCGAAACTATGTCATAGAGATGGTTGCGGAGGACAAGAATGTGAACGATCTTATGGATGTGGAAGAATTGTTGTATTGTTACCAAAATATCACGTGTCCCGTTTATAGGGATTTGCTGAGCCAATTTTATGCAGAGATTTGTAGTGGTATCTTCTTGGATTCTGCTTCTTCCTCTTCCGACGATGAAGAAAGCCTCAGCGGTTCTTCAAATTTTTGATCTAAAGAATTACAGTTCTGAGAGTTTTGTGTACGTGTGGGGCTAGAAATCTAAATGCCGAAAAAAGGAACTAGAATTTCTTTCTTATAAAATTCTTTAAAGTACGAATTTTCTGTGAGAGTAAACTAGATGGTCTATCCTTTACCTGTGAAAGCAAACTGACATGTGAGCGTCTCAGACCCCAGCCATAAAAATCTATACAAATCATGTGCATGATGATTTTGTTATATCTTTACTGGATAATATGGTTGTTTTACCAAATAATGTTATGGCTTTTCTATTCTTCTGTACAGTCTTCCTGCGAAAAAAAACTTGACGAAACAGAAAACAATCTAAAATAAAACTTGTTAAATACATAAATTATCAATAAAAGCACAGCATCTCAAATCTTGAAGCAATACTTTTGAATTTCTTAGAATTTCAGTAATTTCATGAATTTTCATGTCGAAACCAGTCTGCAGAAATCGTCTTCTTTTATGGTGATAGGCGTAGCCTCAAGAATTTTCGTCTTCGAATCGGTTTGCATAAATCGTGTAGATCACGTCGCAAGGGTGAACGCAGCGGTTTCTTTGTCTGCTTATTGGGTTTCTTGTACAGATGAGAGCTTGTGCAGAGTAGCCACCTCCACTGCTTAAAGCTTGAGGCTTCTCCCGGGTTCAGTGTTGGTGAAGGGTTTGTCCATGCTCTCGGCTGGCTAGATTTTGCGTTTGCTGAAGGCGATTCCGGCAGCTCCATGTTGCCAGCAAATCCCATGTGGAACGAACTGCACGACGCTAATGCCATAACATAAAATGCCTGTACGGTTTTCATTCCGCCCGTGTCTCTTCCAAATGCCTATACCGTTTCCATTCCGCTTGTGTCTCTTCCCCTTGCCATTGATCTAATGCTTGAAATTTGTTTAATCGTCTAACATCTAATCGTATGGTGCACAAAATGACAGGTAGGCAATGAGGGAAGTTGATTTCAGAGGGAAACGCCTTACGGCGTAATAATACTTATTAGAATTTTGCACAATATTCAATCACTTAACACATAGGCTAATAAGATAAGAGGATCAGGTAGGGCATTACATACACCCCTCCTTTAGAAAACTTTGTCCCTTAGTTAGAGTCAAAAGGTTATAAGTAGTCTCGAAGTAGCATGACAATAAGGCATAACAAAACAAAGAGAGAGATATAATAGTCAAATTAAGTGAGTCAAGCAAGGATGCCACTTCCCATCTAGAGTCTCCAGCTAACCTATAGCATTTTATCCTCCCTAACTTACTCTAGCTCCCATCCTATCCATCCTCTGTTACAATATACTATGGTATCATTTATATTGATCTAACGATCGATAGAACCAAGATGACAAAAGCGTCAATTATATCAATCTAACTTCACTAGTAGGAAACTAGCAATCATCATCAAACATCTAAGGGGGTGTCTCCATCACTGCCTTCCCACGATTCCAAGCTTCGAGGTTACATGGTGGGAAATTCCTCCACCCCTCCTCAAAGGACTAGGGTCAACACCCTAATATGGACCACACTATGGTGTGGTTAGATACTTGTCATTGAATAATCTAGTTAGGCAGTCATGCCACTTGCAATCCACATCTTACCCCGTGTCATAATAGTGCATATCAAGATATAAAATGTAATAAAACAATGTACATCTTACCATTCCTCGTTGAATGTCTTAGCATCCCCTAGTCACTAACCTAGATTTTGGTTGTCACGTAGTCCTTTCCAGTCTGCAAGTTAGTTCTCATCCATGCAACTACATAATAACTGTGTATGTGTGTGTGTGTAAATAAATGGTGATAATCATCATGTTATTAAGTATGTTATCCACAGACCCAAAATTTTCCCAATTAGTATCAGCATGTTGGAAGTAAATCTTGCATCAAATAAATCATATCCAAACAAGTCATATATCAAATAAATCAAAATGTTGATAAGTCATACACTAGATAATCATAACCAAGTAAGCCATACATCTGGTAAATCATTCATCAGATAAGTCATACATCAAATACTTTAATCAAAACCTAATCCATCAATTGTTTTATATAAGTAGGTTCGTTTTTCCAACTAAAATGCATCAATATTACATAGCGTTGATAAATAAAACAACATGAAAATACAAATAGAACCTCAACATAGGTAGAAATCTAGGTCAAAATGGGCATCACAAATGGTCAAAAAGTGAGGGTAGTTGTGACGTATTGTCTCTGCATCCTCCCAGGTATCAGATCCTAGGCTACACTTGTCCTGTTGGACCTTAACTTGTTCCACCATACGACGTTTGAGCTATCAAACCTTACACTCCAATATGAATAATGGTTCAACCATTATGGTTCCCACGTCCGAGAATTGTAATCCCCTATGATCGAGTTTGTGAAATGCATCATAAACATAATGTTGTAGAATATATACATGAAATCCATCATGAGTTTTATGCAAATGGGGTGGCAGTACAAAACGATAGGCAACTGGTCCAATTTTCTCTTTGATTCTAAAAGGTCCTATAAATCAAGGTGACAACTTTGTCCCTTTCCCAAATCGAATGGTGCTTTTGTTGGGTCAGATATGAATAACAACTTGGTCTCCCATTTCATAACTTTGATCAATCCTATGTGCAACGACATAAACCTTTTGTCTGGCTTAAGCTTCCTTTAACCTTTGTCAAATTTGTCTTACATGTTCCTCCATTGCTTGAACCAATTATGGTTGAACTATTACTTTGTCCTCTAACTTTTCCTAACTCAATGGCATCTTACATTGCCTCGCATATAGAGCTTCATGAGGAGGCATCCTGATTGAACTATGGTAATTGTTATTATAGGCAAACTCTATCAATGGTAAGTACCTTTCCCACTAATTTTGCTTATCCATGACATACATTTAAGCATATCTTCCATAACCTGAGTTACTCTTTCAGTTTTCTCGCCTGTTTCTAAATGATATGTAATGCTCAAGTTCAACTGAGTCCCTAACGCTAAATACAAACTTGTCCAAAACATAGATGTAAAGTGAGAAACTCTATCGTAAATGATATTTGTGCATAACCCATGTAGCTAGATAACATCGCTTATAAACACTCGTGCCATGTTGGTGACATCATAAGTGTCTCTCATTGGGATGAAATGGGCACTTTGTTCAATTTATCAACTATAACCAATATGGCATTGTTCCTTTGTGGAGTGAGTGGAAAACCCACAATCAAATCAACATAAATGACCTCCCATTTAGACATAGGGATGTCATACAGCTATAGGAGTCTTGTTGGCTTGCAATGATCAACCTTCACTCGTTGATATTCAAGACACATGGCAACAAAATGGACTATGTCACACTTCATGCCTACCCAAAAGAATATTTTCTTCATGTCCGCATACATCTTCTTCATGCCAAGATGTGCACAATAGAGTACTCTATGTGACTTTTCGAGGATGGTTCTTTGTATACCCCCTTCCATAAGGATGTACATTCTCCCTTTAAATCTCAATAGTTCATATGGTTTAATGACATAACCCTCAAATTTTGGTTTTATCTGCTTTCCACTCTAGATCATTGATGTAACCTTCAGATACCAACTATCTTCAAAGAGTTTCTCCAACACACTCTCCCTCAAATTGACCCTCAAGGGTACTAGGGAAAAGGTCTATGTCATGTGTAGTGCATCAACCACCACATTGTCCTTTCCCTTAATGTATGAAATACCAAAACCATACTCATCTTTGAATTCACTCTATTGTCTTTACCTAACATTCAAATCTCTCTGGTGAAGAAGTGTTTCAGCCTCTCATGATTGGCCCTTAATACAAAGCTTCTCCAAACAAGGCAGTGTCTCCACAGTTTCAAAGCTAGCATCATTGTTGTTAATTATAATTCATGGATAACATACAACTCTTCATGTTTCTTCAATTTTTTGGATGCATAAGTTATTACTCCATATTCTTTCATCAACATTGCTCTCAATCCTTGCTTAGAAGTATTTATGCAAATAGTGAATTCATTTTGCATGTTGGGCACTCAAAGGATCGATGCACTAGTTAGTAATCTCATTAGTTCGGCGAATGTAATGTCACATTTATCTGCCCATTCATACCTAACCCCCTTTCATTGCAATGTGGTGATGGGTTTCACAATATTTGAAAACCCTTCCATAAATCATCGATAATAACTTGCTATCCCCATGAATATATTCACCTCATGAGCATTTTTTTTTATTCTGGACAATCCATTATGGCTTTTACCTTTTCTAGGTCAACTGAAATCCCTTCTCCTAAAATGATGTGCGTGAGATAATGAATTTTCTTCTACAAGAAATAACATTTAGACAATTTTCCATATAGTTGATTTTCCCTTAAGCATGTCAACACAACCCTTAGGTGCCCTTCATGCTCCTTTTCATTCTTGGAATACACGAAAATATTGTCTAGAAAAACTTTCACAAATTGCTCCAAATACTTCCAAAACACACCATTCATGAAACTCATGAACATTGCAGGTGCATTGATTAAACCAAATGGAACTACTACAAACTCGTACTGCCCAAACTGAGTCCAAGATTTTTTTTTGGATGTCACCTTCCTTAATCCTCAATTGGCAATATCTAGATTGTAGATCGATTTTTTATAAAATTGCTCTTCCCTTCATTTGGTTGAAGAGGTAATCTATTATCGGTATCGAGCACCTATTCTTTATTGTGGCTTGATTAAAGTCCCTATAATCTATGGAAAATATTAAGGAACCATCCTTCTTCTTGATGAAAATCACTAGCACACCCCAAGGTGAAATACTAAGTCAATTAAATCCCACGTCCAATAGCTCTTTTAATTGCATTTGCAACTCATAAATTTCTAGAGTTATCATCCTGTAAGGTGTCTGGGATATTGGTTTTGCACCAGGTTTTAGGTCGATTGTGAAATATATCTCCCTCACAGGTGATAATCTTAGCAATTCCTTAGGGAATCCTTGAATTTTGATGAAACTAGGTGCATATCTAGGGAGGGTCCTTTTTGGTCACTTACATCCTCGCCCACATATAGTTTACAACCATGACAGAGACAATGTTTTACCTCCATCGTTGAGATTAATCGTAGGGACACTCCACTATTGACACCACAAACCTAAATTGACCTACCTTCATCATTTAAACAAATGACCTTCTTTTTAAAATAATCTACCAAAGCTCGACGAGCTTCTAACAAGTCCATTATGGTGATTGCATCATACATCACAAGTGTCGTGGCGTAACCTTCAACTTAGTTGTACACACCTTGAGGTTTACCTGACATTGGTCAACACTAAGTCCTACCACTTTTTTTATCCCAAAAGCCATTTCGACTTGTTTAAATTCATCATGCTCATAGGATGCCAAACCATATTTTTCTAATGCAAATAGTGAAATGAAACTATCTGTAGCACTCGAATAAAAACAAAAAAATGTTTACATGGTTTATCATACTTGAGGTTTCTACCATGGTGGATTAGTGTTCAACTTTTTGGTTATCAGCTACTGCATAAATTTGACGGTGGCTTCTTGCTCCTCCTATTAGTTCTTTTGCTTCTCTACAACTTTTACTGGTTTGTAACTCGGGACAATCATGTTGGTAATGAGATCCCTTGCATCTCCGACAAGTGATGTGTAACGTATCCCCTACTAACCCTGGCCCTAACTAAGGGTATAATGAGGTAGTTACTAGACTAACCTAAATCCCATAGTGACATCATGGAAATGGGGCCTAAATTTTTTGATCATTTTTCATTCATCTCAAAACTTAAATTGGTTAACATTATTGTGTTTATTTCATTGATATCTTTCCAACGATATAAAATTTACTCCTATCTGATTCATGGATCAGAAGATATGACCATATGAAGACTAGTCATTCGGTTAGCACCACTTCACTAACCTACCATGTGGCACCCACATGGCTATCCCGTTCAGTCTCCACCACATCAGCAGTGTTACCTTAGTTTCCGACCCTACTCACACCCAGGTCACATATTGACCCTCCTTAACGGCACATGAGACCCCAGTTATAACTTAACAATAATATATACATATATTATATATATATATAATAATATTACCTTTCCAACGATATAAACTTTACTCCAATTGGATTCCTAGATCATAATATATGATCATATGAAGACTAGTCATTTGGTTAGTGCCACTTCATTAACCTACCACATGGCACCCACATGGCTATCCCAGTTAGTCTCTCACCACCACATCAACAGTGTTACCTTAATTGTCGACCCCCTCACACCCAAGTCACAAATTGACCCTCCTTGATGGCACACGAGGGTCAATCTTGTGTTCGCCCTTCATGGCTACGTCACCTTGTCGCTCAAAACCCCGACAGGTTCCCAAACTACTCTCTGCCGAGATATTCTGAGGTAATTCCCTCTAGGATATGTGGTTGTGCCATCTCTAAATTAGGATTCAACCCCTTCCTTGAATTAAGTGCAATGCATTTGTGCAACATGATGCTTGCCCCCACCAAATGCAATAGACACACCATGTCATCCCCAAAAGTGGATCCTGGCAGGTCCCGCCTTTCACTCTGTAGATAATCTCCAGGGAATAGGGTATGGAGTGACATCATTAGCCTTAAACGTCGGGATGACATCATCCTACATCATGCCCTCCAAGTGAACTAGGTCTCATGTGACTGTCGAACCCCTGTAGTTCATATATTTCACATTATATCGAAATTTGGCCTTCCACTTGATCAAAGTACACATCCATGCAGTGACCCACCTCACCACATCATCTCAGGAACTTGATCTCGGTAGTTCCTCCTTTGTACTCCATTTGAAACCTTCATTTGAAACCTTCGAAGATGAACCTCTAGGGTCACTCAATGGCCATGGATTCTCATCCATTGACGACCCAAATCTTATAGGCTAACATGCATAGTCGTTATGCACAGTCACTTGACCTACTAAGCATGAGCTCTCTGGCCCTTCTGAGCCCTAAAATTCCAAACCGTGGCGTAATTAATATATGAATAACTAGAGCCCTCTCACCCCTTGGATTTTGGTCACGGTGGTTTAATTGCACGAGGGCCTCTCACAGCTTAGTGCCCAAGCCTATATGTTACTGAAACTTTGGCCCAACTTGGTTTCCATATGCATAAATATGTAAGGACTTGAACAATGTGGTTTTCAAGGGGTTCTTCCCTTAGTGTATGTTATATAGATGCATATACATAGCCATTGCTACCCTCTTGAGCTTGTAAAAACTCAGCCTAACCCGTCTTGCAAAACATATATGAGTGTACTTACATATATAAGTAAGTATGCAATCCCCCCTAAGACTACAACATATAAGCCAAGACCCTCTGGCCTCATCATTTTCATGCGATCGATTAATTACTTGATAAAGGTTATCTACCTCTAACATGTAGGTCATATAGACTAATTCCACAGACTCAATACAGTTACAAGAATAAACCATTTCAACAACAAAACATGCAAGAGCTTTTGCGCACAAGAATCCACATTCCTTAATATTAACATAGTAACCATATATATCTATATATATCTATATATATGTAAGTAATTGCTCGTTAACATAGATTTCTATCTCTTCATGCTCTTAAGTCATTTAAAGCTTAGAATATCCATGAACACTGAACTATTTCATAATAACTTTACACAAGCATTTACATTCCTCATTCATGCAATACACAATACTCTTATGCATCAACATGACATTAATTTGATGCAAATATTATAGACATAACAATAACCACAAGTGAAAAACATAAGATTGTACTTATCTTATAAGAGTTTTGGCAACTCAGAGTGGGACTCTAATTCTCCACCCAACCAAATACAAACTACAACCATTGTTACTTGTACTTGTCACCCCCAAGCCATATTCTAGTGCTTGAGGTAGAGTGCTTCTAAGGAATTTGATTAGAACAATTGAAATAAGATGTGACAAGGCTACACTTCCTTCATCGACCAACTACACACGTTTTCATCCCACATTGAAGAGAAGGGAGTCCACATCAAGCAAGGTTCATTAGTGGATAAGCTATTGATAAGTTAAGAGATCGCATTTCTATGTGGTTCATCAATGATTCAAGCACGAGAGCTTCAGCCCCAAGTCAACACCTAGTGGTTCATTAGCCCTCACAACCACATGCATGTCTCTTCCAAATCCAGTAGGTTCATCAATCCACAACCTTCCAGTGGGTTCCTCAAACTTACAAGCACACCACTACTCTCTATAATGTTTTCACTCTTAAAGCCTCCATGAGGGTTCTTCAGTTGGTTTGATCTCTCCAAATCTTGATTGATTACCAATTCTGATCGCATCCTTCCCTACGTCTTCCAATGTCTTCTCCACTGCCTATGCGCTTTCTTCCACAATATCTACATGAGAGAATGAGAGTGTGTTCCCCTTTTTTTGTTGCATATACGTCCCATCCCCAAAATAGACTAACTATCTATCTTTTTCCCATCTCCACGTAAGTCAACCACCTAGGACAACGCAACACATGTTGCCTTTAATATTTTTTCCTCTTCTTGCTTGTTGTTAGAGCTAAAGGGCACTTGGGCGTGCCCATCATTTTTCCATTTAAATTTTTTGCTCTGTCATCCCATTTAAAACCAATCAACCTATTGTCACTCTAATAATTCTTTTGAAATAAGAAGAAAGAAAAACCAAAGGTAACCACAAACCACTTTTGGAGATCGGGACCTAGCCTTCCTGATGCTCAGAGAGGGCTCCCTCTTTATAATTTAACTTTGTTTAAGTTGATAAATTTTAGGCTAGTTATGGTTGCACTTGGGTTTTGTTTTGAATTTGGGTGGTGGGAATACTTACTTAGATGAAAATGAGTTTGCTTTGCCATTGGGCTATGGAGTCGAAAGTCATACAAACAAGACTAGATCAAGGTTCTAAAAGGCAGTGCCTGCAAGGCAAGATAGGTGAACTTTTGCAGATCTCAAGGGATGGATGGTGAAGTGGCTTCTAATTGGGTCCATGGAGCAATTAAGAATTCCCTAGGCTAGATTATGGAAGGAATGAAAGAGGTCATCCGAGATGAGAGAGCAATGAAGGATTCTCAGATCCGGGTATCAGTAGAAAACATGTAAATGATTAACTGTACAAAACAGAGTGTACTTAAACAAATTCTAAGTGATTTCTCCAGTTAATACATTCAAATTTAGAAAACAATTAAGTTTGGGGAAACATAAGAAAGATAACACAATCACATAAAGAAGATACTTCACTGCAAATAGCCCATCTCATGAATCTTGCAGCTCAATGCTTTTATTACTTTGGCCCAGTCTGTTGACTTGGAAATGGTACAATTACCCTCTGGTTCAAGATCAAAATAATTTTACAAAAGTATAGCAATCCACCCTAAATACTCCGAATAGTGAAGTATTTATACAAAAGTTTATTACAAAATATCTCAAACTAATTTGAGAATTAATCTAGGAAAATGAAAATATCTTCTTGCAAGAAGATAGAGACAGATATTGAGTTGTTTCATGTTGTCCCCTTTATTTTGGTTCTGCTGGCTATAGACTTTGATTTTTAGCCCTTTATGCTGGCAGACTGATTGGATTTCATGCTGGATAGTCTTATTGACTTTCATCTTTCATCTGATACTGTTTCACCTTATACACTTTGATTGTGCTGACCTCTCTTCATCCTTTTATCATGCTCATTTACTTTTTACTGTATACTCATAGTTTTACTATATTTTTACTACAGTAAATCATAAAGTTTTTGCCATGTTTCTTCATCTAGTAACTGGATGTTGAGCATTTTCCTATATATCTCATCAGCCTCTGTATATTTAGCAAAAGTAGGCTTATTAATAAATAAGTGTTTTACCTCATGTTGGAGGTAAAACAGGTTTTCAAAAGTCTCGTATAATACTTTGCCAGTTGGTATATCACTCATTGATGAGGTATTTTCCTATTCTCTGGCCACTTCTCTGATTTTCTTGTTATAGTCCTCCTGTGTCATCAATTTATCATTTATGACTAAGGGACTAGGTAGTCCCTTTTCTCTCAAAAGCTCAAACTTGGTCATAAACCTGTCAATGGCTAGTTGCATGGTTTGACACTTATCTTCTAAGTTTAACATTAAATTTCTCTTGGCTAGGACCCTCTTGACTTCCAAAATGGTACCTGTCCTGTCAGATATGTCAAGTTCTTGTAGCTCATATTTGTTCTTGGAGTTGAGGAATTGAATAATTCTTACTGCTTCCTTTGGCATTTCTCCAAGCTCTTCTTTGACCTTTTGGATGGCTTCTCTAGCATGTTTGATTAAGTCTATCTGCTAAAAAATGACCTGAATAGATGGCCAAATATCATTGACAAAGTCAATGATATTGGCCCATAGTAATTGTTTGGCCTTTCCCAAAGGCTCACTGAGTGTTAAATCTTTCTCCAGGCTCTTCACTCTCTCATTCATTCTGGTAGCCTTCTGTTGTTCTTCCTTATGCATGATCTAGGTTAACCTGCAATTTGTCTCTAGACTGGTAAGTTTCTCTTTTAACTTGTTCATTTCATTGGTCTGAACGGACATCTCTTCCATTGCCTTGACCAGCCTGTTTGCTTCATCACCTGTGGTACATGTTGCTGTGGATGTCGTTGCTGATTTAGTTAATGTTGCTGCTGGCAATGCAGTGGCCATTGGACCAGTGGGAGCTAGTGTTGTTGCCAATGTGGAAGGCACAACTATGGTCACTGTAGGAATGACAGTTGGAGGAGCACTGTCTAGACTAGCTTGTTTGAGATGGATCAAGTTATCTAGTTCCTTTTCCATCTCCTTCAACTGATCATTGAGTTGCAGCACCAAGTCCATCATCTCTTCATGGTTTGTTTAGCTTTCTAAGACTTATTTTGTTTGAGGGTGTTGTGACTGAGGAAGCTTGAGCTATTTCTTAAGGGCTGCAATGTCTTCATTTTTCTTCTTAATTAACTGTTCGGAAGCCTTCATGTCCTTTGGGTCATGGCCCAGCTCAATGATCAAGTTTTCTAAGGATTTGATCCTTGTGTCTTTAGCACTGGAAGATGCTTTTTCCATTTTGTACTGGGCTGTCACATTGTCTAATGAGTCCTTGAGCTTGAATGCTGCCATTGCTTTTGTTGTGATGGTGGAGTAGATCATCTCTCTAGCCTGCTTGTGAAATTCTATTTGATCTATGGGATGCACATCCCTGGCTAAGACCTCAAAGTTGTTCTTTTTGTAATCTGTTGTGGTTTTAGGCTGTTGTACAGTAGGCTGTAGGAAACACACCTGCATCTTTCCTTATTTGATGCCAAAAGTTGACATCAATCTATTTTGATTCAGTGGTGTCATCTTCAAGTACTTGGCATAAGTGTATGCCTTGAGCTTTTCATTCCTCATCTTAATCTCCTTGAATATTTCCTTGATATCTGCTTCCTTGTGAGCTGGCCTAACAAAGGAAGACACCTCCACACTCTATTGTCTCTGGATGATCTGGGTGTTTGAAGAAGAGGGTTGCTATGTTTTTGTTGATGCAGCAGTCTCAGTTGTTTATCTACTCCTTTGCCCCATTGCATCAGTATCAGTCATTTATGTTGATGCAATGTTTTCCTCTTGTTCATATACAAGAGTCAACTTGGGCCTTTTGCTTAGCTGGAACTATTCATCAATGGTCTCCATGGCTAAACTTGATGCTTCTTCCCTATTTCTTTTGGGATTCTTCTGCTCATTGACAGGAGTCTGAATGATATGAGGGATATTCATTGGCTCTTCCCACTTTGGGACCTGCAAGAAAGAGCTTTGGTCAAATTGTTTCTCCAAGTCAATCATGTGTTCTCCACATCCACCACCATGCTGTCCATATCTATCAATCTATTCTCTACCCATTCTTACTGATTGGCATACTGTTCTATGTCTGGTCTTGGGTAGTGGATGTAAGGTCCCATCTTGACCTTTGTCTGAGCTTGTTTATAACCCCATGAGGGTCATAATGCCAAATGAAACTATGTTGGAATTTCATGTCTTGAAGGATCTTATCGGCCTCAGGTCCAACCTTTATGGTGTTGCAAATGAAAGATCCCATTTGGTTTTTCATCTTAAACTATGTCTTCTTCCTAGCAACTAGGAAGTTGACTTCATCCACACTTATGACTTTTGGGAATGTATACTTGGGCAAACTTGATTCCCAAAGGTTTATGTCATCAGCATGGTTTAGGAACCTATCCTTGGCCCAACAATGGATTCTCAAAAGGTTGCCTTGGGTGACTGTGTCTTTGATTAAATCCCTGTCTGCCAGGGCCAAATGGTTAATGTCTAAATGAGGGGTTGTCACTGGTTTGACATCCAGAGACGTTGCGACAACCATATTTGTAATAAAATGTGGAAAATTGGGCTTTATATGGCTTTAGGAGTGAAATTCCAGTAATTGAATAACTATGGTAGGGTATGAGCAGTTTGCAGGTTGGGGTTCTGGTAATTTGGGAATGGGAGACTCTCAATTAAATTGAAATTAATCAAATTCTTTCAGTTATTTTAAGAATTTAATGTTTTTTCTTTAAAGAGAGGGTAATTCTTGGTTCTTGTTCAAATACCTGGAATTTACAATCGAGGCTGAAACTGGTTTTCAATTGGGGTTTGCAGAGGGCTTCAACAACTAGGATGCTGTGCAATGGTGGCGTCAAAAGGCTCTGATAGTTGATAGCTGGTCGCAGGAGTTCGGAAGACGCAGGTGCTTCAGAGGTTCAATAGCGTGATTTGAGCGAAAAAGAGTGAAAATGGGGGTCGGAAGGCTTTTAACTGCGAACGGTTGGAAAAATGGCGGGGATAAATGTTTTATGAATAGTGCTAGTTTTCACTTTGGCGGCGAGGTGGTTTTGGAGGCCATCACACCACTTATGGGGGTCAGGTGGTATTTTGTTGGGGGAACGCGATCTATGCCAAAGGTTGACACGTAGGCAAATGGGCCCCGAGCAAAACAACCCATATTGTGTGCTCTCGGGCTGTTAAAGGTCAGACATCGCGCGAGCACGATATGGGCGATGGCCGTTGGATAAAGGGGTGGATGATCGGACGACCATCGCATGGGAAAGTTGCACAGTCAGGCGATAGGGCGGAGGTTAGCGAGACCCATGGGTTTTAAGTATGGTTTAGAGTAATTAACCCATGTTTAAGTGTAGATTAATTAAACTACGGAGTTTTAGGGGTAGCGGGGTTAGTTTACCTCACCAGGGTTGTGGGTTAAACTCAAGTTTAGTCGGGAAAATGGTTAAGTGGCGAAGATAGTGAGGCGGGGGGTTTTAAGAGTTATGATAAAGGGTTTAGAGGGGTTTTGGGTAATTATTGAAATGAAAACGTGATTTTTAAAAGGGGGGAAAGGGGTTTCACACTTAGGGGAATGGATTTTAAGAGTAATTGACTAGGGAAATGTGTGAAATTAAGGGGTAGGAGTAAAAATGAGGGGGAAGGGGTTTTCATAAGCCATGAAGGGGTAAAAGGGAAATTAATGAGTATATAGTGGGGTGAAATGTAATGAAGGGGGAGTTAGGAAAATCAGCTTATGAGCATGCTTTTTTCATTGAAAACTGTTCTTGCACACCTTTTCTTCTTCTTCTTCTTCTTTTTTTTTCTTTTTTTTTTCTTTTTTTTTTTTTTTTATTATTTTATTTTTTTCCCGAAGAAAAATCGAACTTTTTATTAGAGATAAAAAGTTACATTGCATATGCAGCAGCATCACTGTTTAACTGTCGGGCAATTTTGTTTACAAACCAAAATCTGTCCTACTTGCAGCAAGTATTTAACAGGTCTATGGGATGGAATCCCTCTCTGATCTGTACAGCCGAGGCCTGTGATGGTCATTTCGGCAAAGCCGTGATCCTTCCAAAAATCAAGTGGGTCTCCTCAAAAGAGGAAAACAACCCTTACAAAATTTTGCAAAAAAATTTTGTCCTTCTAAAATCGATGAGACAAAAGTAGAAGATAATATATATAGGAAATAGCTATGAGTTTTTTTTTTTTTTAATATATATGCTGAAAGGAAAAAAAAACACAGTCAAAAATGCTGGAGATATGGTGGTTGATCTGAAGTGCTGGTCTGTCCATGAATAAGTTGTTCTATTTTCCAGCTGCCCATATCTTGTAGTAAACCTTCTTTAAAAAGGTGGTTTGCTGAGTCATTGAGTTCCCTGTAGATGTGACAAATGGTAAAACAGTTAAAAGAAAGTTTCAAAGCCTGAATTTCATCTAGCAGAATTTTTAAAGATTGATTTTTGCAAACACTGTGACCATTAACCCATTTGATGACATTAAGTGAATCTCCAAAGATCTGAATTGTGGGGACGTTCCTATGAATGAGCCAGCATAGGAGGAGTTTCAGCGCTGCCAGTTCCGCGAAATTATTTGAACCTGTGCCTAAACCAACCAAGGCTTTGACGAGTTGATCAGGGTTTTCATAAATGACAATGCCTGCCCCCGCCTTGTTGTTTTGTGAAGCCCCGTCAAAAAACGTCCAGGGAATACCCTCTTTTATTTGAATTTCCTTGATTTGTCTTGGAGGAGGATTCGGTTCTGGTTCAGGGATACTAGAGAAGATAGAAACACTGAGTGTTGCCGTGACTGTCCGCAGAGTTTCCATATCCTGAAAGATGCTTTTATTTCTTGCTATCCAAACCCCCCAACTGATGATCAAGGGGAGATTTCTCATATTTCCTTCAGGATACAGTTTCCACCAATTTGACCATGCCTCGATCATGTTTTCTCCTGCCCAGACAAAGCTTTTGTTTAATAGCTTCCCTGCCTCCCCCCAAATCTTTTTTGTTTCTTGACAGTTTAGAAACAGGTGATTGATGGATTCAGCTTCTATTTTGCAAAGTGTGCATCTCCCTGGGCCATGCATGAATCTTGACTGTAAGATGTCCCAGGTTGGGATTTTTCTTCTTAGAATGCACCAAAAAAATATTTTAGCCTTAGGAGGGGATTTGAGCTTCCATAGGTGCTTCAACCACCATTCGGGAGGATCCCATCCTTTCCTAGACATGAGGTATTTGTACCCACTTTTTGGGGAATATTCTCCCGAGTCTGCATGTGCCCAAATGAGTTCGTATGGGCTGTCTTTCAGTCTGGCTTGTGATCTAATGAGTTCCAGAGTATAGGTGTTCCATTCATTCCTCCAGAATTGCTCTAATTCCAGATCATCTCCGTCTTTCTAGGCCTGTCCCCAAATGGATGAGTGACCGATTTTTTCCACCTGATACAAGTAATAAATACCTCTGTTTTCTAGATGCTGAGTTAGATCGGGGAAAAGGGCATAATTCATATTGCACCCGAACCATGGATCCTTCCCTATCTTCACACTCCGCCCAATCCCAATTTTCCAAGCTAGCCCCTGCTCAATCACTTTAAAGGAGTCCACCGTTGCTTTCCATATCACTGAGGCATTCTTTTTATTCTTTGCTGGGTTTCTGATCCAGTCTTCTAAAGGCACCGGGTCTATGTATTTCCTCTTGATCACTCTTGTCCAGAGGTTTTCCAGTTTGATAAGCCTCCAGCCTGATTTAGCTGCCAGGGAAAGGCTGAAATCAGGGAGGCTTTTTATCCCCCATCCTCCCCAGTCTTTAGGCCTTGCCACTTTCTCCCAGGCAACCCAGGGAAGAACAACATTTTCTTTTGATCCTGCCCGAAGGAATCTGCTACAAATTCTTCTGATTTTCTCTAGCGTGCCTTTAGGAACCCAAGTCAGCGCTGCCCAATAGACTGGGATGGCCAGGAGCACTGATTTGATTAGAGTCAATCTCCCTGCTCTGGAAAGCCATTTGTAACTCCAGTGGGATATTCTGGTTTCTAGTTTTGCAGTCAACCAGTTCCAGTCCTCTTTCTTATACGCGTTGGGTTTCAACCAGAAGCCTAAGTACTTGAAGGGGGATTGCATGGTGCTTAATTCAAAAGGAAAATGTGCAAGAATTTGAGCTCTGTCTTCTCTGTTTAGTCCCTCCACAATTAATTGAGATTTCCTGGAGTTTATCAACATTCCAGTGGCTTTCATAAACAGGTCAAAAATGTTGCTTAGTTTTGCTATTTCATTAGGAGTACCATTTGTAAAAACCAGAATATCATCAACAAAAAGGAGGTGTGATATGCTTAAGTTAACTGCTACTTCGATACCTCTGACCTTACCTTCCCTTCTGGCCTATAGGATCAGCTGGCTTAAACCTTCTGCAACTAAAAGAAAGAGCAGGGGGGATAGAGGACAGCCTTGCCTCAGACCCCTCTGTCCTTTGAAGAATGGAGTGGTTGCACCGTTAATGAGAATTGCATAGCTAACATTTGTGATGCAACCCATTATCCAGCTAATGAAGTCCACTTTAAAACCCAGGTGGGTCAAGAGTAGACGGATATAAATCCAATTTATTCTGTCGAAAGCTTTTGATAGATCAATTTTTAGAACAACTCCCTTTTTGTTCTGTTGTTTTATACTATGAAGAACCTCTTGAGCCACTCCTATGGCTTCATGGATTTGACGTCCATTCAGGAACCCAAATTGCTCAGAAGAGATATGCTTTGACAAAATTGGTTTTATTCTGAGCGCAATCAATTTCGCAATTATTTTGTATATACTGTTGCATAAGGAAATAGGTTTGAAGTCTTCGAAAGATTCAGGGTTTTCCTTCTTGGGGATGAGAGCAATAAAAGTGGCATTGCAGGGACTATAAACCTCTCCTTTTATCCTGGTCTCTTCTACAACTTCAGTAAGTTCTTCTCCAATCAGATCAAAAAAGTGGAGATAGAGTTCAATTGCCCAACCATCGAGCCCAGGGTTTTTTTCTTTTGCCATAGATTTGATAACTCCCTCCACCTGCTCTTTTGTTACAGGGGTCATTACCTCCTCTGCTTCTTCCTCGTCTACGAATCTGGGAAAGCGTTGAGCTGTTCTAATGACTTCTGCAATTGTAGCCTCGCCATGGTTTCCATATTGGTTTTGGAAGTGACTTTGCCCGAGAGCGGATAGGGCTTCAAAGGTCTTTGCTTCCCTTCCTTCACCATTTTTTAGACTCCAGATGGTGTTTGCACTCTTCCTTCCTTTTGCATAATTATGAAAAAAATTTGTATTCTCGTCTCCAGCTTTGATCCAGATGGCTCTGCTCTTGAGCCTCCATTCCTCCTCCTTAGCCAACAGGATTTGATTTTTGAGCTTCTCTAGTTGGATGATTTTGTCTTTGGATTCCTGAGTCGCGTATCTATCCCCCTCGATGCTCTCCAGATTTTGAAGCTCCTCACTGATCCGGTTATAATCCTCATTTTGTTTTTCCTTCCAGTCCTTCGCCCATGAGATTGTTGCTTTCTTCAGTCTTTTGAGATTTTCCATGAACAAGAATCCTCTGTCCTCAGCAGCTCGATTGTCAGGATGTATCCATGTTTCTTTGAACAGATGGTTGAAGGAGGGTTCTTGCAGCCATGCAGAATTAAACTTGAAAGGCGCCGGGGGCTTGGGAGGGGATTTCGAAAGGTCTAAGAAAATTGGGGAGTGGTCGGAAGGCCTCCCCTCTTCCACCCATTGCCGGAAGATTGGAATCAGAGCAGACAGATCCTCGTTTATGAGAAAACGATCTAGCCTTTTGGCCACCCTTGCTTCCCCAACTCGGCGGTTCCTCCATGTTGGCTTCAGCTTAATGAGGTTTACATCAATCAATTTGTTGGAGGTGAGGAGATTTTGGAAGAAGTTAGTTAAGGAATCCTCCCTGGCCGAAGGTCCCCAGGTCTCTGCTCTTCCAAGAGAGAAGTTTAGATCTCCTCCCAGCACCAGTAGACTGTTCTTCACAATAGACTTTGCCATTAAATCATTCCAGAAGGGCAT
This sequence comes from Pinus taeda, assembly GCA_000404065.3. Lineage (NCBI taxonomy): Eukaryota > Viridiplantae > Streptophyta > Pinopsida > Pinales > Pinaceae > Pinus > Pinus taeda. Next base: position 56,224 of record APFE031003918.1, on the reverse strand, counting down.
CCTTCCCTGACAAGGGCCATAGATGTTTAGGATTGTTAATGGGAAATCAAAGTCTGGGGTTTGAATTTCCATTCCCATTACCAACTTCATACCCCATTGGCTCTTGATCTTAATACACCCTTCTCTGTATCCAATGGCCAGTCCGCCAGAATGACCGGAAGAGTTGATGGCTGTGAAATTCCAATCAAGAAGAAGGGCGGAGAGAGCCGATTTGACCTCAATTCCGATCCCCAAGGTCTCTTGAAGGAGGAGAATATCTACTCTGGAGGAAAGCAGCATCTCCCTGAGGACCAGTTTTTTAGGCTTACTAGCTAAACCCCTGCAGTTCCATGATGTAATGATCATTTTGGAACCTTTTCGGGGCCTTGCACTGCTCTAAGTGCCCCAGGGATCGATTGTTGCTTCCCATCTGCAACATCGTGTTTTGCTTTAACTTGGGCCATAGAAAGACTGGATTTTCTACCTCTTTTCTTCCTAGGCTGGCTTTGAGGGAGAGATTGGTCTATACCACCCACTGAAATATGAGAGTCGGATTTGTGGTCCAAAGATCTGAGGTTATAAGGGTAGGGGGAGGGGAAGGACCAGAGGGGGAGGCTCAAAGGAACATCCTTCACCATTCAGATCAAGGGAGGGTATGGCAGTCGAGATGAGCTCAATACAAGATTCAACATTTTTCCCATCCAAGATTTTATTTGAGACGATGTTTTCAGGCATACAATTTGTAGAATCAGGGACCAGACATTTAAAAAAGGAGTCAGAAATGAGATTAGGTGAGGAGAGAGGATCTAGACTCGTACCCATGGGATCCTCGCCGAGGTTTGGAGTTTGTGCAGCTGCATCGTCCTTGATGGACTCCAGAACAGGATTTTTGATCCCAGTCTTGGGTGCTTCTACTTCCATTTTGGTATGGGGGTCCGGGGAAGAATCCTTTGGAAGTTGAGGCTCCTGCTGAGGAGCTGGTTCCGACTCTTTTTCCATCTGCGAGGCATCCTTCAAGAAACCCTGAGGTGCCTTGATTTGATATTATTCCATCTCCATCTGTGCCATGGTTCTCTGAAATCTTCTCCGTCTTCTACCCAATGGACAGTCTTTAGCTAAATGTCCATACACATGACATCTATGACACCGGAAGGGCAAGTGCTCATAGTCTAACATCTGTTCGAAGACATAGTCTTTATACTATAGATTGATTTTCTTGGCCAGCCCTTTGCTCGGATTTAAACTTACAAGAATCCTAGCCATTGCCTTGTTATGGGTTTGCAGGAAGGTCATGTCGGCCTCCAGAAAGGTGCCGAGCCTGTTTCCAATGGCTTTAAAGACCGATTCGACCCAAAGAAAGGGTGGAAGCCCCGGAACCCTTACCCATACAGGAAAAACATCAGTCTTCTCATGCGTAGCGTCGAACAGGGGGCTCCATTTTTTGAAGAGAACCGGAATGTTCCCGAAAGCCCAGTTTCTGCTTACTACCCAGTCTGCAGCTTCTTTGTGCTCGAAGCGCACCATAAACCACCCTTTGGCAAGGATGGACACTGTGAACCCTCTAATGAGGTCTGTTTGCCAGTTCCTTTCCCCCCAGGAGTGAATGTAAGTGGAGGAGAATTTTTTTCCCCTCGCCCTTCCTACCAGTGTGCATTTTGCCGTCTCCAGGGCTTCGTCTATCTGAACATCCATGCCCAATACCAAGTTCCCTTCTATATCTTGAGCAATGATCGGCCATTGTTTCTTCCTTTTCTCACCCTTATTATGAGCCCCTGAAGCCTCGGCTCTTAAATCCTCATTGGTTTCAGAATTATCTTGCAGATTCGGATCAATTGACAGGGGAGGAAGCTCTAAACCCTGTGAGGCTGGGGCCGAGGTCCCTTCAGCATGAATAAAAGATGAAGTAAGAGGGAAATTTGTTACCTGGGTCCCCAGATTGATGCCAATGCTGATGTCTTATGGTACCAGTGAACCCTCGAAGACCTGTTCCTTCCACTCGCCTGCCCAATTGGGGTTTCTTTGTTCTTTGCCGATGGAGGTTCTGGTGACTGCTGCAGGTCTTCCTGAAAGCTTCCCAGTCCTTTGTCCTATACCTGAGCCCAAGAGCACTATATCTTCTAGCCCACCAGAGAGGACTGGGCCGCAAGATGAGGGCTTATCTTTGATGATTCGAGTGGCTGCATGGGCCTCGGCAGCACACTGCTTGATGGGTAGCTGCGGGATTCCAACAGATTTGTGGCTCAGATCGCATTCTTCCGCTTTCTTTGTCTGCTGAAGGAGTTGCAGGCTGATCTTCTACGGATCCGGCGATATGGAGGCTGAGACAAGGGTTTCAGTCAATCCGAAATAACGCTCGATGTTTTGAGCAGTAGGGTCTTTCCCCCAAACAGAGAGGATGTCCTCCAGGGCAGGGTCAAGGTCGATCGATTCGGTTGAGTTAACCATGGTTGTGACCGGTCAAGGGTTGTTGATGTTCGAAGGGCGAAACGCTGTCAGCCAGTAGATCGGGCATCTACCTGCTTGGTAGAAAGTTTTTTACAGAGTTAAAACAGGTGACTTCCAGCTGTCGCTTAGGTAATGAAAAACAGCGTCCACCTACCCTGCCGCATGACTCTTCCACCGGATCTAGAAGAACCCCGTTGTGATCGAAACCGTTTTTTGGGTGGGCCTCCGTTGTCTGCCTCCTCCGTTTGTTGTTGGGCCCTAGGCTGTGGCCCAACCGGCCCTCTGACCCGGCCTATGGCCATGCTATTCCTTCATGATCGAACCCTCGGCTCCTCGAAACCACTGCCATCCATCCATTCACCAAAACTTAAAACATCACTTAGCCATTCTTGCACTTTTGAAACACATAGTTAAGTATGATAGTAGCACTTATGCTCCAAATGACTTGTATTTCTTCAACCTTTCTTTACTTACCCTTTTACATACCCTAACATTTTTTCTTCACTTTGGTGGGTGCACTTAAGCTAGCAAACCCTTTTCTTTCCTTTTATTTTATAAAACAAACTATCTACTTCTAACCTTATATCTTCTAAGGCTCAGATTAAACTGATGAACTCCTTTTATTTCTTTACCTATCTAATGATCTGCCGACATTGAACTGTTTGGTCATATTTTTGTTCTCTAACTATAAACATGAAATTCAAAGCATGAAATAACCAAGATTAAATAGTTAACTATCATGGGTTGTGGCATATAGGACAAGTTGCATACAAGCATTATTTAAGGAATTAATAGTAAAAAGTAGTGGCACTTGGACTTGCACACTTTCATGATCTGTTTTTTGTTTGGGGTTCGTGTTTTTTCATTTTTTTGATCTTTTCTTATTTTTCTCGTCCTTTGATATTTCTTTTAGGACACGCCCTCTTTACATTTTTTAATTTTAATATGGAAAATTTTTGTAGAAAGCAAAGGTATGTACAATATTACAAGAGTTAACCTCAGCCAATTCAAAATTATGAATCCTATCACTGTAGGACTCTAACAGTGGATCCACATGGGGATGACATTTTTTGGAAATGTTAAGAACTTTGAAGATCAGTAGCCTTTGAATTGTGACTGCAGTTACCTTGTGAACTGTCCTTCTGTGATTTCTCCTTTATTGATACTTATGACAGTAAATCCCTCAAATCTTAGGGCCTTCTCTCCGGGCTTCAACTTCAAAGCATTACCATCAAATCCAATCTACATTCTACAATGTTATGTACAATGATGCAAATTAAAGTGAACTATTGGGAGTCAGTGGAAAAATAATGCTTCAACATTCTACCATTAACAGGTCCTCCTGGTAGATGTAATCCATCTATGTTTGTTAAGAAAAAGGCATTGTTGCCTCTGTAGCCATAAATGACATAAGGCCCTTGCCATAAAAAGTCAAACTTTCCATGCTTGCCTTTGTCTTCTCTCCTTTAATCCCATTTTAGAACTTTGTCTCCTATGTAGAAATCATCTGCTTTGGTCTTTTTATCGAAGACCTTTTTAATTTTGTCTTGGATTAACTGTGATTTCACATATACTTCTTCTCTGGTCAGCTGCAAGTGTATAGTCTGATTGATCCTTCTCTGTATATCGTTTGGTTCCACCTGTAGTTCCTGGATGATTTTCATGACTGCTACTCCAAGAGATGATGGAAAAACAACATCCATCCCATATACCAGTTGATAGGGTGATGTTCCAATGGATTTCTTAGTACTCAGTGTATCTACCCATAAGGCATTGACTAGCTTCTTGTTCCATGTCTTTTTATTATCCTCCAGTAACTTTTTGATGATATTTAATAGGATTTTATTAGATGATTCTGCTAGTCCATTACCTTGAGGGTAATAGGTTGTGGAGCGACCAAGGGTGATGTGGTATCTATTACAGAAGTATACCATCTTTTTGGATTTGAAGACGGCTGAATTATCAGTAATGAGCTTCGGCGGGAAGCCAAACTTTGATAGGATTTTATTTTCTAAAAATGAGATTATGATAGTGTTTATGGCTTGTCTAGAAGGGATGGCTTCTATCCATTTTGTGAAATAGTCAGTAGCTGTCAGAATCCATTTGTGTTGGGCTGATGAGGTTGGTGTATTTCTCCAATGAAGTCTAACCCCCATTGTTGAAATGGAATTTCAGTGGAAAATGGATTAAGTGGCAAGGGTAAAAGTTTCCTTTTTCCCTAAAAAATCTACCATTTATGACAGGAGGTCACATGTTTTTTAACATCTACAAACAAAGTGTGCTAGCAGAAACCAGCCCTCAGAATTTTGTCAACAGTACTCTTCCAGTACAAGTGTCCTCCACAATCTCCTACATGAAACTCTTGTAAAATCTTATCAACTTCCTATTCTATTAAACATGTTAAAAGAATACCACTATTGTCCTTCCAAAACACTGCATTATCTATGATACAATATCGTAATGATTTCAATTTTAAGAATCTAGATTTAGTTCTTGTCAATCCAGGAGGAGCTTGTAAATTTCGTAATACAAACGTAATATCTGCATACTAGGGTGAATCAGTAAAAGGCTCACTGATGGGTGGAGTCGCCATCTCCTCCTGATCATCAAGGGCACTAATGAAGTTGATATCTAAGGCTTGACAGTTTGATTTAGCCATGAGTTTGGCTAAACCTTGGCCTTTGATGAGCTTGGTGGGCTTTATCTCTATGTCATATTCCAATATTATGGCAATCCACTTGCCTCTTTTACCTTCAGGGCCATTTTGAGTCAAAATGTCCTAAACTACAAAGTTTGGAACATAAGCAATAATGTGAGAGTACAGGATGTAGACCCTGAAATCTTTGATTGCCTTAACTAAAGCTAATGCCTGTTTTTCCATGATATTATATTTAAGTGTGGCATCTCTTAAGGATTTACTAAAGAATGCCATTGGTTGTTCATATCCTTGATTGTTCTTTTGCAGCAAGACTGCTGCAATGGTGTGTTTTGAAGCAAAAGAAAAAATAATAAAAGCTTTGTTAAAGTCTCGACTTATCACGACTAGAGTCTTGGTTAAGGCTTCCTTGATAGCTTCAAAGGATTGTTTGGCCTCCACAATCCATTTAAGCGCATATTCCTTTATTAGCATGTTATTTAACTCTCTGATCAGTTCTGCTAGGTTTGAGATGAATCTCCTAAGAAAATTAATCTTACTTATAAATGACTATAGCTCTTTAATGTTTCGAGGATGGGAAATGGTCAAAATGGCTTCTATTCTTGGAGGGTCTATTCTAATTCCATCTTTAGATATGATATGTCCCAACAACTTTCCCACTTCTAGACTGAAAAGTGTCTTTTAGGATTTAAAGAAATCCCAAATTTCCTGCATTTGATGAATACTTTCCTTAAGTGATCTACGTGTTGATTGCCAGATTTGGAGAAGACAGTAATGTCATCTTGGTATACTACTAGGAAATCATGGATCTCCTTTGCAAATGCTATATCCATAGCTCTCTGAAATGTGGCTCCTGCATTCATTAGTCCAAAGGGCATCTTCAAATACATGAGGGTACCCCAAGGAGTTGTAAATGCAGTTTTGGCTTGATCCTCTCGTTGAACCAAGACCTGGTTATAGCCAGAGAATCCATCAAGTAGGGAGATTATGGAAGAGCCCACTACCATCTAAAGGATATGGTCCATTTTCGGTAAGGGATAGTTATCTTTTAGCGAGACCTTGTTTAAATTTCTAAAATCTACACAAAGTCTAATTTCTCTAGTCTTTTTCCTAGTGGTAACTAAATTTGAAATCCAGTCAGAGTATCTAATGGGGGCTATTATTTGGGCATCAAACATTCTTTTAACCTCTTTCTCTATGGATGTCATAAGAACTAGGTTTATCCTCCTAATTTTATGTCTGAAAGGTTTATGATCTTCTTTTAGAGGTATTTTTTGTTGGATTATGCTGGTGTCATAAGATTTTAAGTCTTCATAACTCCAGGCAAATACATCCTGGAACTCTTTAAACAGATTGATGTATTTAACCTTTTCCTCTGGGGGTAAGGCTTTTGATATTTTTATGAGTTTTGGATAATCCTCAGTCCCTATGTTAACCTCTTCTATGTCATCTATCAGAGGTTCCATCTTGGGTTTCCTAGCTACATCATTAGAGTCAAACAAATCTTCTAAAGGTACTAATCCTTTAGGTAGAAAATTATTTTTCAAATTAAGGATCTAAGGAGCATCATTCATTATTTCTTCAATCTCTACATTCTCTAAACTATCTATTTCTACTCTAGTAAATTTAGTTGGTTTAGCTACATCAAAAATATTTACATCTGTGCCACTTTCTATATTATTGTCTACTGTACAGTCAATGTCTATCTTACAATTCTGAAATTCACCTTCATTGTTCATGAAATTGTAGATCTGAGAATCCTGGGAAAAAATCTGCCAATACTTCAGGTTGTCTGGTATAACAAGCCTATGTCTGACTTCTGTAGTGTATTGATCGTTTGGTTGAAATGACAATTTACAAGTACTAGAAAAGGTGGCTAGACTGTGAGCCTGCATGTTTTGTTTTCTAGGAATGGCAACAAAGTTTGATTCTAGGAGGTCTTTGATCAAGTCTAGAACAATATCCCTATATCAACCAAGTCTTGGATTGTTGACAGGGTTGTCTCCCATGATGGAAAGTCTTTTGGCTCCCAGTTTCCTAACCAATTGCAACCCTAGAATCAGGGCTTCATATTCAGCCATGTTATTGTTGGAAATAATACTAAGAGG